>CAJVPK010000422.1:0-33348 GCA_910592015.1 Diversispora eburnea | reverse complement strand
TGTTCGCTATACATATTTCCCTGCCTTTAGTTGTTAGTTAATCGTATTTATTTGAAGGTAAATCACGGTCAACAATAATTAATTTATACATCACATTTCTATATTCTACATTGAGCTTAGACAATTTTGAAAGTAGATCTGATAACTTTAAACGAATAGAATCTGCAATTTTATCTAATGTATTATGATAATCATTACGCCTCGTAGAGGCACCTGAAGGTCTAGTTATATCAGCTTCGCTAATACTAGAACATATTTTTTCTACGTGAGTAATGGCATCTTTTCATAAATGGGAGATAATGGCTTCATCTTTTTTCGGTGCATCACGTAATTCTTTAATATAATTTTTAAGCCATTTTTTGGCTAACTTCTGTAACTCTTCATCTTTTATATTCCCTATTTTGTCTTCATCTAATTCCTTAACAATTTTTGATATCTTCTCCTTTGATTTCTTTTTGTGGTCTAAGGTTTTTAATAGAGATTTGGGTGATGGCTGGTATTTATCATCATAATTTATAAAACAGGCACAAAGGACAAATAAACTCTCGGTATAATAATCAATATTTATTTTCTTGTTAAATCTTTTTACCACATCTGAATATTCCATACAGTCTCCTTTTTTCTATGATATTTTTTTTTCCGCAATTATCATAAATCTTTTCGGGTACTACTACAATGTAACTAAATCGTTCACTGGGTTTGGGAACTTTATATAAATACTCATTGACAGGTAAACCCTTCTTTATAAGCTGTTAATTTTCCAATACCTCGTGACCATATCTAGCTCCCATTTGTGAAATAAACTGTTCTACAAAAATATTTCCCTACTTACCCTCCTTTTTAGGTCTCCATACACATGTCTGGATAAATTCATCATAATCTAACTTGAAAAGTTTTTCTACGTTTTCCCAAAGAACTTTTTCAACAATCTGATGAATCATTTTCCCATTATCGACTTTCAAAGTTCTATTCATAATTTCCTTACCTACATCACGGAAGAGCTTAGATTGACCTCTTTTTACGATATCCACTCCTTTAATGAAAAGTTTACCTGAATTGAAATTTGGCTCCTTTTTATACTCAAGACCATAGTATTTTTTCTTTCCTGTAAATACTACGGGAAATAAGACCTCCTCATATGCCATATTAAGATAAGGTGTTCCATTGTCCTTTTCAAGCTCTGTATTTACTTCATTACAGAAGTTTGCCATTACTTTCATAGAGATTTTTATCATTTCCTCCTAGTACTTTTCTTGTGAGAATTGATCTAATTTATATTTTCGATCACACTCCTGAAAACACTCTTCTGGGCATGTGAGATATAAAGAATCGGTATCTCCATATTTAACGTCAAATCCTTTATCTTCAACAAATTTAATATTACATCGTCTAGCGGAAGTAACTTCAACTACTAACTGAAGTTGATAGAATGGAGAGAGATTATTACTCGCTTCACCATAAAATGTATTCATATAAAATTTTATCATCTTTTGTTTTGAGTCTAAGCAACTATATTCAAAACTTTTCTCATCCAATTCATTGAGGCATTCTTTTATCTTCTTTCATTTATTGAATAGATTTTCCAATACCCTAGTATATAAACCCTTTTCTTCAGATATATTGTTGTGGCAAATAGACCAAGCTTCTATAGTTTGACCATTGAATAGAAACTCAATCTTGTGAAGCTTCTTTTCATCATGAAGTATATCTATAGCTTCTTCGCGGGATAGTATGATTTTATCTGGTGAAAGGTTGTATGTCATTATGAGACTTGGGTATAGGGAGGCAAAATCTAAACCTGTTACTGGACATTTGTTTTCCAGACTTTTTCACTGATCGAAAATTGATAAAACTTACACATATCAGGTACCCGATATGTGCATGGTGCGTCCCTAATATTGGGCATATATCGGGTACCCAATATGTGTAAAAAATATTTTTTTACATTTATCAGGTACCCGATATATATATAAAATATTTTCTACACATATCGGGTACCTGATATATGCCCGATATTAAGGACGCACCATGCACATATCGGGTACCCGATATGTGTATGTTTTATCAATTTTCGACCAGTGTTTATCGGTGTAATAACATAAGCTCCTGGATATTTATCAGATTCTGTATTTTCTGAAGCAATTATACTACATAACATATTACTGTTCCAAGCTTTAACTTCCAAAAGATTACATACTTTCATACCTTCCGTAAAATAATGAGAATCAGAAAGAGACACATATGCAATGGATGATACTTCCCTATAGTCATTAATTACATTATGCTTAACTATAAGCTCTTGGCATCGCCGTACATCTATAACACAATAATTTGCAACTTTACACATATTTTTAGCCAATGTATCAGAGGAGTGAAGTATTGCATCTTCATATATTTTGTTCATAGTAGTTATTGGCATATTCGTCTTGCTACCCAATTCACATTTTTCCAAATAATATTTCAGTGAACTTACTTCTGATTTCTGATATAACTTTTTGAAACAAGCACGAACATCAATAGGTATATATCCTGGGATTTTAAGATACTTCGAATAAAATTTTTCATCATCTATCTTTATCTCACTTTTTCGATATTTCTATTTTATAATTTCTTCAATGTTAGATGAGTTGGGTGACATGTGATTAAACATCCATTCAAGGATACCTAAACTTTTAGCTTTTTTTATAATGAAAGGCCAGTCATACTGCGAATCATTAAACCCGATTTATATATCAGGAGCTAAATGTTTTTAACATAACGCAAATGCCTTCAGTAAGTTGATCTGATTTTCACATATTATTGTAATCCATCTAGGATTTGGTTCCGTTTCTACATCAACTAAACATATTTGCAACAGTGAATTGAAATCATCTTTCCAATGAACTGTCATACAAATCATAAATACTTGATCCTCTTCATTTCTTGCATTAGGTAAATCCTCCATTTTCTGTTCACTATATGTTTTTATATCCCAGGTAAGAACAAGAGTTCTGTCATATGAGAGAACTTTGGAAATTATTAGATCATTTGATTTATTATCCTCTAAAGACCGATAATTATCTACAGATACGCGAAATGAATATGAATAATGTGATAAATTTGTATTAGAAATACAATAATAATCATTTAATATTGCCTACTCAGAAAGAGGTAACTTCTTTTCACGAGCTATTTTTCGATAATAATGTACGTTGGTAATATTATCTGATGCTGTTTCAATACCATACTTACGTACCTCTTTTAAAATTCGTGTTCTATCATAATGATTTCACGTAGTGATGCGAATGTATGCCTTTTTCTTGGTATGGTAACTACGAATTGGGTACGCGTTGATGTCTTTCACTTCAAACTTCGATTTATCAATCTTTTCCGCTCCTGAAATAATTTTTACTAATCTTGGTTTGAATATAGATAAAGGTTTGTTATCAGGCACAAGGATATCAAAGAAAGGTTTGATACCTATAATATCTACCCTAGCCTTTTGCCCATTAATCAAAGTACTGTAAATATGTAGAATATATGTAGATATATTTTTTACATACTCAGTAACGTCATTCACATCATTAGGCATGAAGTATATAAGCTGGTTATTGGATAAGCTTTGTTGAAGTATAACCGTTAACTCATTGCGAGTTGGAATTCCAGGTAAGCTTTCTCCGCCCCCGTACCAGGTCACTTGTGCGCTGTGTGTTTTCATTTTTTTTATTGGTGTATCAATCTTTGTTTGATTATATCATTGCAATATAGTTTGAAAAAGTTTAAATTAATTTTTCAATGGATAGTAAATATCATCAAAAAAATTGTATCAAGTTTTAGTAAAATAAACGTGAAGGACCGCGTATTCAATAATCAAGTAATTCTATGGGTCGGTGAAGTAATCTTCAGTAATATATTATATATAAAATGGAAGAACACTTCACTTTTTGATAACATGTTTTCAGATATGTTTGCGGGTATGTGACCATGGTAAGTAAATGCGTTAATAATATATAGTGGAGCCAGTGTCTTTGACACATAAGGAAAATCGCAGAAACTACCCATTCAATGATATGTTTTTGGATAGGTCAAGGTGAAGTAATCTTCAGCAATATTATATAATAAATATAGAAGAACACTTCACTTTTGAGGACATGTTTTCGGGTAGGTCAAGGTGAAGTAATCTTCGGTAATATTATATATAAATTTGGAAGAACACTACACTTTTAGCATATATACTTTCGGACATGTTTTCTCATATGTGAATGGGTTTGATAACATTTATAAGATATATATCCGCCTTCTTACATATATACTTGAAGTATCTCTATGGGCATTCATTATTTCCTCATAATTCTTTTTTGTGCATTTGATCGAAGTTTATCATAGTATTCTCTAGTATGTAAAGGACAACGACCAGAAATTGATCCGGTAGGTTTACCATAGTCAGAGTATGGTACTATTCTTTTAGTTTTCTGATAATTACATTCCTCAGGTTCTATATAGGTATTTTCACAAATTTCACTGGGATCATGACCGAATAGACAAGTACATTCACGCATTATTTTTTATTATATAAAAATAAAAATCTTTAGGTGATAAAAATGTAACTAAGACGTAACTAGGATACAATTTGATAGTATGACCTGATAGCATTTTCACGATATACTTGACAACATGTATGTATTCGATGGTATGAAATATGGCTTGATAACATGTATGGAATATACTCGATAACGTGTTTGCAATATAACCAATAGCAAATACTTTCACTGTCAATCTTCACAAATGACAACACGCGACTGAATACATCGTCAGATATATTTTTTTACCCATGTGGCTAACTTTTGTCATCAGACCACATATCTGACCAGGAATAACCTAAGTACACACACTCTCCAGCATAACCTACCTCGGGAAGCTCCTTATATTCGAAATCAAATATAACCACCATATACTATACAATTTTTGATATCGAATTTAATAATCTAGAAGTTATAAAACATTATACAGAGTAGTCGCACGTGCAACTTTATAACCTAAATCGGGAAGCTTACTAGTTTTAAAACTAACCACGAATGCCAAATGGTATACAATGTGTCATATACGATCTGATAACAGAAATCAGCTAGATTACTGGCCTGATATATATCCGTTCGAGTGTGGCCTAAAAAATATATCATGCCACTGACGATGGTGGCCAACTTTTGTCATCAGACCACATGACGACGGTGGCCACTTTCAGTCGTCAAGTCACATACCCGAGTGGAAATAACCTAAACTAAGTGGAAATAACATAATTATGTTATTTCCACTTTCCAAGCAACTATTACCAATTTTATGTCATGGAAACAATGTCTATTCTTGTTATATCACATCACAGAATAAATGAATAACTAATTGAGAAAAATGAAGTTCAAATGAGATCATGTGAAGAAAATTTGACCAGAAAAAAAAAGATAAAAAAAAATGAGAAAATGAAAGGATGAATAAAAAAGATAAGTCTAAAGTTACTATTGATATTTTTATCATTTTATTTTATATTTTTTATGAATTTTATAAATTTCAAACGTTCTTGTTGTGTTTCAATTTTGTGAAAATCAAAAATAATTATAATTATATCGTAAAAGATTGATTAATATTTCATTAAACTAATAAAACAGTGGAAACAAATTTAAAATAACAATACAGTAAATTGAAAAATTACATGGAAAATATACAATAATTAATTTTATAATCTTTCTATCTTTTGTATATTTTCATGTTATTCCTGACCCAAAGAATATTATTAATTAATTAACTATTTGGCATTGAAGTGTAAAAGTGTTGATTATTCGTTTTCTATTTCAAATATATATAATAGAAGATTTTGTTTAAGTATATAAGTATAAAAAAATTTAAAAATATAAAGAATTTAAAAATATATAAAATATATAAAATACACAATATTAAATAAAGATTTTACCTTCCACCATTTTTCCAAGAATGGTTTTGCAATTGCAGCAATGAGTAATCCACTTGTTAAGAAAATATAAAAATATACTATCACTTCATCTTTATATGAATCCCTACCTGAATTTTTTATAAATTTTTTATGAATTTTATGAAATAAATAATTTAAATATTAATAATAATTATATTTTAGGTAAAACAAAAAAATAATAAATATTAATTATAATAATAACTCACTGAAACATGTAGCCGTCAATTCAATCTCACAACCTTCTTTCCATTTACTATTCCCATTTCCCGAATCTTCTAAACTACTATTAGCTCCTGTACAATTATTACCCATTATACCTATACAAAAAGCTTTATTACAATCTAAACAAAATTTTTCAGGTTCTAAAGCTTGAATAGTTGAATTTTCGGCACATACACATTTACAAAAAGAAGTAACATTGGCGGATTCGGTGATAGGTGTTATCGTTGTTAAAATAACAATAATTAATATGACTTGTATCGTTATCGTAAGTGAATATTTTAATCGTAACATTTTGTTATTTTTTAATGTAGTTATAAAAAATATAACTAATTTTTAATATCACTTCGAGAGAGAGATTCTTGTCTTTACTTCCTAAAAGAATTAGTGAACTTATGGATCACATGTTATTTTTTGTATAACCTAATAATTAATAAATCAGTGACGAACACATACAGCTTCGTAAATGTTTTGTTGAATAAAAAAATGTCTGAAGGAGATGATAATAAAACAATTCAACAAGAAGAAATTCTTGCTTTAACATCAATTTTCGGTTCAGATATATTTCAACTTGATCCTCAAGATTCATTAAATCAATCATATTTATTTAAATTATCTTTAGAATCCGATATTTCAAGTACTACTTCATCAGAATATCGTTCACATTCTAAAAATTTTATTACAATAAAATTTCAATTTCCCAATGAATATCCTTCAACCTCTCCACCAAATTATAAAATTACAAGTTTATATTGTGGAACTTTAAAAATCGATAAAATAATAAAAAATGAGGTTGATAAAAAATTTAAAGAATTATTTATTCCAGGACAAGTAATTATATTTGAATGGATTGAATGGTTAAGAGAATTTTTAATACAAAAACTGATTGAACATCAATCTTGTAATAATCTCAATAATCTTAATTTCATAGATAATAATAATGATGATGAAAATAATAATAATAATTTAAGAGAAATCAAAGAAGTTGAAAAAAACAAAGAAAGAAAACATCAAGAAGAAAAAGTAGAAGAAATAAAAATAAATAAAATAGATGATAATCATCAAAAAATATCAATAAATTGTCCAGAAATAATATCAGGTGAATCATTAGAACATAAGAGATCGGTATTTGTAGCACATTTAGCACCAGTAAATAATATATCAGAAGTTAATCTTGTAAGAGAAACATTAATGTTAAATAAAAAGGTTGCTAAAGCTACTCATAATATTATGGCTTATAGAATTATAAGAGATGATGGGATATTAATACAAGGTAATTTAATTATTTATTATTATAATTTAATTATTTAAAATTTAATTATTAATTATTTATTTAATTATTATATTTATAATTTATTTATTTTTTTAATTATTTATTTTTTATAATTTATTTATTTTTTTTTTTATAATTTATTTATTCTTATAATTATTTGTTCTTATAATTTAATTATAATTTAATTAATTATTTATAGATAATGATGATGATGGAGAAACAGCAGCAGGAGGAAGATTACTTCATTTATTACAACTTGTTAATGCAAAAAATATCATAGTAATAGTTTCTCGATGGTATGGTGGAATTCAATTAGGAGCAGGTTAATTTTAATTTATTATTATTATTATCATTATTATTATTATTATTATTTATTATTTATTATTTATTAATTTATTTTTGTTTGATTGTTTAAAACATATTCACACATTTTTATTGTTTTTTTTTTTAATAGATCGGTTTAAAGATATAAATAATGTTGCAAGAGATTTACTTGAGAAATGTGGATATGTTAACGGTGGTAATGGTAGTGTTGGTAAAAATGGTAATAAAAGTGGAGGAGGAGATAATAAAAAGACCAAAAAGAAATAAAATTTTGTTTTTTTTTATGATTACAAAATTCAAAATTATTTTAGAATAAATTATTTAAAATAAATTAAATTAGAATAAATATTTAATAAATTAAATAGAATATATCTTATTAAATATAAATAAATTAATAATTAATTAATTAAATTAAAATAAATTAAATAGAATTAATAATAATTAAATAATTAAAATAATAATAAATTTAATAAATTAAAATAAAATTAAATAAATTTATAATAAAATAAAATAAATAATAAAATATTCACAAGAAAACTACAAAAACATCAGTCAAATGATCAAATTCTTTAGTATACCCGGATATTATATCAGTAAGTTTTAATCCTCCAACTCTTTGTAATCCTGGACTTAATGGAAAAAATTCTAATTCAAATTCAATAATTCCATCAGAAATTATTTCACCTAACATTTCAGAACTTTGTCCACTTAATAATATTGATCCCATTTTATTCTTTATGGCAGATATTATAACTTTTATTGTTGAGGTAGTTCGATTTCTTATTCTACATCCTAATTTAAATGGAATTTCTAATTGTATTATTGATGGAATTGAAATTACTGATAATTCTATTTCATCAAGTATTGGTGATTTTCTGGTTAATTGTGATGTTTGTAATCTTCCGGTTTCTCCTAAATGTGATCGCCAAATTATGTCTAATTTTCCTAAAGCATTTGCTGTACGTCCTAATCTATCATCTATTTCTGGTTTAGGTTTTAACATATATAAATATTGTCGAATATCTTGAGGATTTAAATAACTATTATTTCCAAAAACACTTTCCTTTTCTTCTTCTTCTTCTTCTTCTTCTATATTCTCTAATACATTCTCCACTATATCCTCTCTTATATCCCCTTTTATATTTTCTATTATATTCTCTTTTATATTCTCTACTATATTCTTCTTTATATTTTCTTCTTTATTCTCTTCTTGATTATCGTTAATTTTATTATTCTCATTCTGTTTATTCTGATTAAAAATGTTATTATCTTCATTATCTATATTACTTCCACTCATAAATTCCCCAAATTCATCGTTTTCACCACCATCATCAATATTATTATCATTCTCATTATTACCTTTAATATCACCCACATCACCAACGTTATCATCAACATAATTATCATCAACATAATTATCATCAACATAATTATCATCAACATAATTATCACCAACATCGCCACCATCTTCATCTTCATCTTCATCTTCAATCTTATCTTTAACAACATAATTTAAATCCTGATAATTAAAAATTTCTCCCGGTTCAAAATTCATTCTTTCTAAATACATATATCTTTCTGATACATTTTGTATTTGAACTTCTAAAAATACAGTTCCATCTCCCATATTATTAGCTTTGGTTTTTACCGCAAAAGGATTAAATACTTGAAATCTATAATATTTTCTAAATAATCTTTTTATTCCTTCATTCGCTGCAACATATTGTAATGTACAAACTAAATTATGTATCCCTAATTCTTTAATTTCATGCCTTATAATAAATTCTTGAGTTTTACTCGGTTCCATTGGTGTTATTATTGAATCCACAATGGAATCTGTGGAAGGTGTAGGTGTATTGGTAGTGGTAGAAGTCAAGCTGGAAATAATATTGGAAGTCATGTTGGAAGTCATGCTGGAAGTCATGCTGGTAGTCATGCTAGAAGTTATACTAGAAGTCATACTGGGGGAAGTCGTGATATTGGGAGAAGATAATGAAGAAGAAGAAGAAGATGATGATTTATCTAATAATATTAATCGTTGAGATGATGTTTGTAATTCTACTTTAATACCAATATCATGAACATGATATTTTGATTCATTGGTTATTGTTATATAACTATCAAACGTTGCTCCTAAATAAATATTATCAGTATATTTATCCTTATTAATGTTATTATTAGTAATAATCCCACCACTAATAAGTAATTCACTTTCGGAAATATCTTTCATAAATATTTTAGTAGGTGGTTTTTGACCTGCTAAAGGATCGATAATATTATCTGTTGAAGAAGAAGAATTGAAGGTGGAAGTGGTGGTTTTGGTATGAATTGGATTTGATAAACGCATTACCTTTAAACTAAGGTAATGTTGTTCGTATGGTAAGTCCATGTTAATAGCTGACAGTCTCATATTAATATTGGAAGACATGATTTTTTTTTTAAAAATTCCCTTGTTATATAATAATCTTGCGTGTTTGAAGATTTGAAATTATAATATATGTATATTTTAATTAAAAAAAAAAAAAAATTTAACCACCATTTCCAATTTTAGAATTTCTTGTTAAAATTATTTCTTTGATAAAAATGTAATTTCGAGGCTTCACTATACTTGACGACGTGTCCGAGCGGTTAAGGAGTGTGACTAGAAATCACATGGGCTATGCCCGCACAGGTTCAAATCCTGTCGTCGTCGACACAAATAACTCTAATTTTTTAGTATTCAATATATAAATTGGATAATTTGTATTAAAAAATCAAAGATTCTTTATTATAATTTAATTGATGTAATTTATACAAATGAAAAATCTAGTTCCTAATTTTTTTTTTTTTTATTGAAACAGAAACGAGACAAATTCGCGATCACACAAATCTCCCAATCAAAAATTCAAAATTCAAAAAATTTATTCTAAATAATATTAATAATTTATGATACAAAAACAAATAAAAAATAAATAATGAATAAATAATAAATTAATAATAAATTAATAATAAATTAATAATGAATAAATGAATAAATGCGATAATTAAATGAAAAATTAAGTGAAAAAAAAAGATCCAAGGCATATTCTGACAATTAAAATATCATATTAATTTGATTAATTTGGGAACAAAAATAAATCATCACGATTTGAATAACTTACGAAATTTGTATAACAAATATAAATTCTTATAAATATCTATTAATATGTCTCAGATATCAAAAATGTCTCATATGTGTGTGCATATATAACTTATTTAAATATTCTTCCTATACCTTGACATTGCGAACATAATAATTTTTCAAATAAAAATTTCTCTCTTCCTTTACCTAAAATAATAATAATAATAATAATGAATAAATATGATATATATGATACGAATGAATTATTGAAAAAAAATTTTTAAAGATAATAATAATGATAATTATAATTATTTTTAATGATTATTTAATTTAAAATTCAAAAATTTACCTTTACAAGTTGGACAAGTCCGACCTCCAATAGTCGGATCACCTGGTCTGAGATAAATTACTCCACCTCCTCCATAACCACCAAAACCATTACCATGAATCATAGAAGTCGATGGAATAGGAGGAATACCAGAAGGCGATGGTGGTAAAGGTGGATATACTTGATGATGATGATATGGATATGTTGCGTGTGTTGATGATGATGATGATGATGACGGTGATGGCGTACCAAATAATTTTAAACATTGTTGACAAATCATTCCGGGTCTTTCATATCCTGTACAATTACAAATTGGACAAATATAACCAGCCGGATAATGAATTTCTGCAGAAGTAATCGGAGAAATTGGATGAATCGATGGATAAACAATAGTATTTGGACAATAATAAACTTGTGGTTGCGGAGGTTGATAAGGAGTTTCTCCATATATTCGATTAGGTCCAAATAACATTGACGTTTCTCCTGAATTTGGATATGGTGTATAAGCGGGTGGAGCTTCTTCGTTTATAACATCATTTAAAGAATTTATAGGAGCATTCTGATTAGGTGTTTGAGACATTTTCAAATATATATATATATAAACTATGAAAAAACTATTATAAACTATATGAAAAACTGTTATAAACTGTATTTAAAACTTGTTATAAACTAAATGCAAAACTGTTCCAAACTTTATATAACTTGTATATAACTACTTGTACATATACTTATGAATATACTTAAATTGTAAAAAAAAAGAGAAATGTAAACGAATGTTCTCTGATCAAGTTACACATTATTAATGCTTTAAATGATATATTTGTCATACAAACTATTTATAATATTTTTATATTTTTGCACATATGCAATACGTATTGATGAAGTAAATTCAAATTAAAAATTCAAACTGATTTACTTCTTTTACTTCATCTTTTTCTTTTACTTCTTTCACTTTTATAGGTTTATGATTTCCCATAAACCATGAAAAGATAAAACACATTATGCATATAGGTATAAAAAATATAAATGCCTTTTCTATTGCAGTAACAAAAGCATGAATTACAGATTTTTTAATGGGTTCAGGTAATTCATTTATTTTACTAGCGGATCCTTTTATGTCTTGAACTGTTAGTGGAAGTGGAATTTGTATTTTATTAAGATCTTGTATTAAACTGTTATTAAATATTGCTCCTAAAAATTATGTTATGAAAAATTGTTGTGAATTTTTTGTGAATTGTGAAAAAATTATGAGAAATTATTGAAAATTTACCTGCTATTGCAATACCAAATATTCCCCCAACTTTATGAAAATATATATATATATACATATGTTATTAAATATGATAACTGTTTCCAAAAAAAAAACAAAAAAACAAAAAAAAAATACCAAAAATTTAAATTATTAATTCTTACGTGTTCTAAAGAATATTATTAAAGCACTAACTGTAGCCACATCTTTAATTTCTGTTACGCTTTGAGAACAAAGTAAAGTAGGTTGAAATATAAACCCTGTCCCCAAACCTGCAATTATCATATATCCTATTTGTGCACCAATATTTGAATCTTCCGTCCAAGTAGTAATTAATCCTACTCCAATTGCCATTAAAGAAGATCCTAAAACCGCAATTGTTCTAAATGATATTTTGTCAGTACGTGAAAGTAGTTGTCCTGAACCTACTGAGGCGGATGATACTCCCAGAACAAATGGAATTGTTTCTATCCCCGATTTTGTGGCTGAAAATAAATTATAATAAATTATAAATAATATAAAATTATAAATTGTATAAATAATATTAAATTGCATAAATAATAAAATTACATACCAGAATCTCCTTTGACTACTTGGAAAAATAATGGAAGATAAAACGCAATTCTACAAAAGAAATGGAATCAAACAATTTGATTTTATGTCAAATATAACTAACATCATCAGACTGGAGAAAGGTAAGCCTACCCATAGAAGACCATTCCTTGTGTTATATTTACAAGATAACAAGCATTAACATTCCTAATTTTAAATATATGCGCTATTTACATGTAAAATAACATCAAAATAAATTATTAATTAAAAAAAAAAAAAGGATTTTTAAAATTTTATATTTATAAAAAAATATCTCAATAATTTTATAAAACGTACATGGCATCACAGGTTCAACTGCAAATTTAATTTCCACCAAAATAAATATAAAATATCCAAGGATACCAATGACTAATGGTACAATTATCAGAGGAGAATTCCATGAGTGAACACTTCCTCCCAAATTTAATGGTAATAATATACTAGTAGTAGATGCCACAATTAATCCTGTACCAATAAAATCAATTCTTTTAAATTTTTCAATTAATGATCCTGTTGTTTGGGGAAGATGTAGAAAGAATATTACTATCGCTAATACCATCAATCCTAACGGTAGATTTATATAGAAACACCATCTTTTTTTTTTTTGAAAAGAAAATATTAAATTATTTAAATAAAAATAAAAAATAAGGAAAATAAAATAAAAATGATTTCTGAACTTAAATTTAACGCGTTTTTTCAATACATACCTCCAAGTAACGTGATCCGTAAAAATTCCACCTATTAGTGGGCCAATTATTGAACTAATACTGAAAATCGCACCAATTAAACCTTTTATTAAATAAAATAAATTTATAATAAAATTAAAAATAAAAGATAAAATAAAAAAATCAAGTAAAAAAAAATAAAGAAATATTTACCTAAATATTTTCCTCTTTCATTGATAGGTACGATATCTGCAATTATAATTACTACGAGGCTAAAATTTTCCAAAAAATAGTAAATTAAAAAAATAAAATAAAATAAAATATTTATAACATGAAAAACAAATATTAATATTCTTTTACCCAATTATACCACCACCGCCAATGCCAGAAATGGCACGAAATATAATCAATGAAATCTAAAAAAAAAAAATAATAATAATAATGATTAATTAAATTTATTAATTGAATTTTTTTGAATTCATTATTTTGAATCAATAGATTGATTTTTTAAAATACCATATTCCAAGAAAGACCGCATAACATGCTTCCAAATACAAATAATAAAATTGAAAAAAGGAAAGTATTTTTACGACCAAAAATATCAGAGAATTTGCCATAAATTGGTTGAAATGCTGTCTGTATTTTTAAAACTTAAAAGTCAAAATTTGATAAATCTTGCACGTGAAAAATTAATATAAAAAAAAAACTTACCCCTGTGATAAAATAAGAAGTTCCAACCCAAGAGATAGAACCTAAAGAATTGAAATCGGAAGCGATTCTTGGTCTAGAATAAAAAGTAAATTATATTGAATAGATAGTTTGAATAGAAACAAAAAAGGTCAAAGAATTGAACAAAACATACAATGCAGTCGCCACAATTAATTGATCTAATGTTGCTAAAAATACTGAAGATGCAAGACTATCAGCGAACGAAATTGAAATAATTTAATTAATTATTAATTTTATAAAAATATGTAAAAATATTACACGTTAAAAAAATAATAATTTTTTACCCGAAAAAGATTAACACAAATTCAAATTTTTTAAATTTTCTCAATGGTGCATTCACGTTATTGATTTTTTTATCATTATTACTATTATTATTACTATTATTACTATTATTACTATTATTACTATTATTATTACTATTATTATTACTATTATTATTACTATTATTATTACTATTATTATTATTATTACTATTATTACTATTATTATTACTATTACTATTTTTACTATTACTATCATTATTATTATTATTGTCTAAATTGTTTGTTTTCGAACTATCGTTAATTGTACAAACTTCTTCGTTTTCGTTAATATTAATGATAATGATACTCTTTTCAATCTCTTCATTACGTGGAATAGTTATAATTGAATATCTCTCTATTTCCACCTCTGAAGTAACAGAATTTTCCATTTTTTCCGTTATCCTGCTTTTTATTATATATAATATTATATTATATTATTATTATTATTATTATTTTGTCTTCAAATGAGAGTAATAAATTGGATTTGAGGTTTTTTTTGTTTCCTTTCATTTTTAATGCGGCCATTTTTATTTCTTCCAGTTTAAAATTTACTTTTAACAATATTAATATATAGGATTAAAAGGTTGGTTGATGATATCCTATTATTATTTCATTTAACATTAAAGAAAAAAATTATCCAGAATACAAAATTATTGAAATCATTATATTATTATATTAATATGGTATCTTTTATAAAAATTTTGTTCTAATTTTATTATAAGTTTGAACATCATTTCATTTAAATTAAAAATTTTATTATTAATTATGAAATATTTCCGTATTTATTTGTTATTTTCTCGTGTCAAAATTAATGCAAATTGTTGATGAATTTGATGAATTAATCGCTTTAGTCATATGATAGGTCAACAAAAATTTTTTCTTTTTTTTGAAAGGTTAAATGTCATTTAAATTAAAAAAAAAAAAAAATATTAAACTAAATAAAAATAAGGACAGGATCATAAAATTTTCTAATCAGGTTAGTTCCGGACAACAACAAATATTATATTATTATCGGTTATTGTTATCCTCAAAAAGTAAATCCTATTCAGATTATTTCATTAATTTTCATTATTTTAAATCGTTATTGTGATTTCATGATTCTTCCTGATATTTTCGGGTATATTAACGAGTATTTTAAATGATACTGATATGTCGAAATTTAATTGGCTAAATATTACAAACAAGATACACAAGATTTTTTATGATAATCTTTTTACTATTGTCGACTATAAAAAACATCGCGAGCCTTAACGTGAAATTTATATATATATATTTATAAAGATCGTGTTTAAAAATTTTGTATAAATAAAAAACTTTCTACGCAATCTTTAATATATCAATTAATCAATTAAAAGTTTTATTTAAAGTGGTTACCTTAATAATCTCAATTTTAAATGAAAATAAAGTTATTAGTAAAAGAGTTGACGTCACTAAAGAACGTTAACGTTGTTAACGTGAAAATTTTCGAGTGTTTTCATACAAAAAAAAAAAAAAAAAACCAGAACAAGTCCGGTAAAAATGTTAAATAATTATTGAAAATTATTTAAATGACTTAATTCAGAAAAATGAAAAGATAGAATATGGTAAAATATGATGTCAAAACCGTAAGAAAGTCACGTAATAAGCGCCATTAATCATTAAGATCATGGAAGAAACGATGAAAAACAATAACATTCATAATCTAAGCATCAAAAACACGTAATCAACTAAGATAATTAAAGTCACCAAATGGGTAATGCATTGAAAAAAAAACAAATATCTTTATATGTACTTTAAATATTTTGCATTTCAATAATTCAATATATTTTATAATTTCAACAGTAAAAAAAAAATCACGCAAATTTTTAAGAACCAAAACCTAAGTTGTTTATTTCTAGAAGTTAAGAAATTGACAAAAATGGTAAGATTTGGACCTCCTTTTTTTTTTTCTCTCTAGACAATAAACCAAAAAGAATGAACGTGAGAATAAAAATGGGAACTGAATTATCCCAAAACAAATTAAAAAAAAAATTGAAAATAAAAACAAATTCGAAAGAAAAAAAAAAAAAAAAATTAGAACCGTTTTGAAACCTAAATAAAAAAAAAAAAAAAAAATTATAAAGAACCTTTGAAAATAAAACTATTTAAAAAAGTAAAACCATAAAAAAAAACCCATAGAAAATTTCCTAGAAAAAGCCATAAAAAAAAACCCATAAAAAAACATACAAAATTTTTTTTCCATATTTTTTATATATATTAAAAAAAATAACATATATACTAACTCAAAATTTTTTAAAACCTAATTAAAAACCACTTAGAAACACCAAAAACTATAAGAAATGAGAAAAATTAAAAAAAAAAAAAAGAACGCTCCCGGCTACTACTACTATAAAAAAAAAAAAAACCAAAGAAAATTTCAAGAAGACCCCGATTAGAGTAGTAGTAGTAACCCTTTTTTTTAAAAAAATAAAAAGTATTTTTTTTTTGTGTTTTGTGGTTTTTTTACTTTTTTTTTGTATTTTTTAAAAATAATTTTTGTTATATATTAGTTTGAAGTTTCAATTGTCAATAAATTGTTAAGGGTTTGCACAAAAATCACTAATTTTTTCATGATGTCAAAAAAAAGAAAATTTAAACTTATTTTAGCATAACTTTGTGTTAATTGTTGATAGGAATTTAGTAAGAACCGTTCGTTGCCATTTTCTTTTTTTTTGTTAAAAGAAAGAAAAAAAAAAATCCAGGTAACTATATCAATCCATACCCAGATAGACAAATAGATAGATAGAGAGATATATAAGTGTTGTCATTTACATCTAAAGATTATTTCTAAAGGAGGTGATTTCTAGATGATTTCTAAAGATGATGATGAGTTGAATCAAAAGCCACCCAAATAAATGATAATTTATAACGAACGGTTTTTCTGAAGAAAACAAAACAAAAAAAAAAAAGTCAAAACAAGAAAAAATCAATCCAATTCTACATGTATGGGAAATAAATAAAATAAATATATATACAAGAAAGAGTTTTCAATGTATATAAAAAAAAGATCAAGAAGATCAAGTATGATATGAAAAAGAGAAAAAAAAGAAATATATTTATGTTCCAAGCAAAAGGAAAAAAAAAGGGAGTAAATATCAATAGAATGCAAATGCATGGAACATAATGAAACAAAATGAAAAACAAAAAAAGTACAACCAAAATGATAAAATGAAATGGGATTGATTTTTTCTTAATAACGAAATTTTTTCTAAATTCCTATCGAATCACATTAAAAAAAAATATTAAAAAGGAAAAAAAAAAAGAAATAGTATAGAACATAAAAAGGAAGAAAAAATGAAAAACAGGTTTTGGTGTCATTATAGTAAGAATGCATTATACTTTTTTTTTCAAGTATGAGGTTAACAAGTCATCCAAAATAAATCCAAATCCAAAATAAATATATCCAAAAATATAAAAAAAATATATTCAAAATAAATATTTCACGTTCAAAGATATTAAATTTCATCATCTACTAGAAGTTGGAATCGTATATGGACCTGAGGATAAGGAAGGGTCAATAACATAATATAAATCATTGGTAATATCCGAAACTTCAAATTCACCACCAAAATTTGGAGACTGTGAAGACTCATCAGTAAAAGGTTGAACTGGTGAAACAGGTGAAGGAGGGTAAAAATTTGTTGAATGATGAATTGTTGAAGTATCTTGATTTTCTAATGCAGGAGAGAATGAAAAAGGTTGATGATCATAAAAATGTCTCCTGATACAATTTGGGCAAGTTGGTGAAAATGACAACGCGTTCTCGGAACAAGGGGTATCTAAAGCAGGTGAAGGAGGTAATTGTCCAATAATTGATGATTCCGGAAATGTAATCCCTAAATCTTCACATGTTATAATATTTGATGTTGAAGAAATATGAGATTGTTGAATTGTATCTCTAAGTGAAGATGATTCATTATTATTAAATTTAGAAGGCCATGGAAAGTATGATGTCTCCGGAATATACCAATTCCCTTGTTGTTGTTGTTGTTGTTTTATTAAGTGAGTGTCAAATGTTGGTTGTTCGTTTATATTAGTTGTTATATTATTGGTTGTAATATTAATATTATTATTATTATTATTATTATTATTATTATTATTAATATTATTATTGTTATTGTTATTATTGTTATGATTGATGGAAAGATTATGATGTACTTCCTCTAAAGAATTCCTTGATCTTGTAATGGATGATGATGATAATGTTGTTGTTCTAGGAAATCCTTTTAATTCTAAAAATGTTGGTGATGGTGATTCCAATAATCTATTATATTCTGAGACAATGTCTTCATATTTGGTGAAATTATTATTAATTAAAGTTCTTGTGATATCATTATTTTTTCTTGGAGTTGTCATAATATTTGTATCTTGAGAAGAAAAATCATTAAATGTTGGATGGCGTTGTTGAGACGGAAATTTGTATTTTATTTCGGGTTGCGCGTTTGCTGCTACACGCACATACAATTTTTCCGCTTCACTTGAAAGTTGAGTATATGCATCTTTAACATATTCAGGTTCTTGTTTCCAAGAAGCCGCAATCATGGGAGATAATTCAGTCATGGAAAGATGAAGGTCTTTCGATTTAAGATAATGAACATATTCATTTCTGTACATTATAAAAGCATTAGGAAATCGTGCCAGCTTTGGTTTAGAAGCAAGTTTTGCCACCATTTTTTGTAGGTCAATTTCTGGAGGATAAGGAAGCGGTAATGGTGGCAAACATCCTCGCGGTTTATTTATCGTTAATTTGATCTTTTGTTGACCGCGTTGCATAAGACCGTTCTTCTTTTGAGTATCAACACGCTTCCTTGTCTGTTTCATGGTATGAGTCATCATCATCATTATATTTTTGTTTTGACGTTACCCAAAATATGAATTAAAAATATTTACACTCAAAAAGAAGAAAAAAAAAGCTGGAACAATTTTTTTTTTTTAAACAAAAAAAAAACACGGTGAGTGCAGCAAGTTAGTATTATGGCCTTATTTAACTCCGAAATCTTGATTGAAAATGATTGTTATTGGATGAATTAATGTATGACACACCCTGTAATTATATAATATAAAAAATTATTTGAGCGGAATTATTGTATATATTTATATATACCCTAATATAATTATATTATTATTATTATTTTTTTTTTTTTTTTGTATTTTTTTTTACAACATAAAAAGAACACAACCAAACAATCATCCCTCGTCTATCTTTAGTATAGTGTGTTTTATTTATTATAAATATAGATGAAATCTATTTATAAAACTTGGCGACCGATCAATTACTTCATATAGGGAAGCACGCATTTTTATCGAACAGTAGGTCCAGTAGGACAATGGTCTTAGCCGACACTAAAAAGAGGTTTCAAAGTAGTACCACCTGTATCTCCTTATAGAAACATTATAAACATTATGTAGAAAAAATAGATAGAAAGGTAATTTTAATATATTTTTCTTCCGTTTTAATTGAATCATTAAAATAAATACTCGTGGACTTTTTATTTCACTTACATTTTAAACTTTTTTTTTTTTTAATTTATTTAATTAACTTAAGAGAACTATAAAAAGGATAATGCGCGATAGATCGATAAACATTGTTACACTATACCGACAAATGATATATTTCCTTCATTTTTTACTTTTAATTGTTCACAATCCTAAATTAATCATTTTCATTTTAATCATTTGGTTTTTTATTTTTCTAAATTTGTCTAAGTGACGCCAAAATATATCATTATGAAAATAAAAATAAATCCTCTACAAAGATAATTGATAGAAACTTCTGTGCTAAATTTGCTTAATTTGTGTTTTATTGTTAATTCGTGTTTAATCGTGTGATTTATGCGATTTCGAAGAATGTACTACAAATTTTTATAATAATTTTTTTTTAAAAAAAATGTGTCAATGATTATTTTCTTTAACAGACTGATTTTCATTTTTCTAAATGATAATTGAGATTTTCAAGTACGTTTTTTTTTTTTAAAAAAAAAAAAAAAATAGAATTTCATTCTATGTATGTAACACGAGAGCTTTGAACTTTCAGATTGTTTTACCCGCAGAAAAAAAAAAACTCTTAGATTATATAATTATTTTTTGTTTTTTTTCGCGCCAAAATAATATGTTATGATTATAATAAACAAGTTTACCTTGTTATTTAACCGTTTTTTTTTAAACTTCAAAATGAGAAATAGAAATAATTCAAATTCTTTACCTTTATAAACCCGAATATTATTCCTTTCCAGGAATACAGTGCATTTTTTATGTATATAATCTATATAATAAAGAGTATGATATGTGTGTAGTGTAATAATAAAATGCAGTATAATTACATAACATGGTGTAAATGCAATGTAAATAAAGGATTAACTGTTTCTGTTACAGTTTAGAAAAATTATTATTAGAAACGAATTATTTTCTTTTTCTGTTATTGTAAGATTATATTTATAGATTTAGGGATACATACCTTAGAAAGAGAGAGCTTGAAAAAAAAAAAAATATTATATTTCTTTTTTTTGACAACCACATCCTTAATGCATTTCAATGCATCATTGACATGTTATAAGTAATATTCTTAAAAACTTTTCTTTTGTAAATTTTTAAATCTTTTTGTAATCTTAAATTTTTTTTTTTTTTTTTTTTTTTTTTTTGTAATCTTTGTAATCTTCTTTTATTATAATATCTATTTTATAATGAAATAACACTAAATATTTGATAAATATTATATTTAAATTTTTTACCTACTATGTAATTTTATGTAATTAAAAAAATTAAAATTAATTGTTGTGTAATGTTATGATTGTTAGATTCTCATGCTATTGCATGTTTATTTTTTTCATTAGAAAATTTTAAAATTTAAATAAAATTAAATTAAATTATCATCAAATGAAATTGAATTTAGAAAGAAGAAAGAACGAGGGAGAAAAAAGGGGGAAAATGGATTTACTATTTAATAATTTAATTTAATTTAATTATTTTAATCTATTTTAATTTATTTAACTTTAATTCATTTTTAATTTTATTTTAATTTAATAACCTTAAATTACATTACATTATTCATTTCAATTACTATAAATTATTATTATGCTTTGTTTATCTTTGTTTACAAATTGTTATTGATCATATTATTCATATTATTCATATTATTCGATTGAACGAAAAAATTTTTTATTATATTCTAATCAGGAAGATCTCAATCTACTTGCTTAATTTGAATTACTCAATCATTTATCATTTAAGACCCTTGTGAAAAATTACATCTTTGGAAATAACTAATTGAGATATGCAAAAAAAAAAAAATGTAATAATAATTCAACCAGATTTTTATTAGACAATGGAATCCTTTAAAATTCTATATTACAATAGTTACCAAATAAGAAATAAGAAACAATGCATAAAACGCCCTTTTTTATTATTATTATATTATTTCTTCAAACCTTTCGATCAATATTCACGTGATATCGGACTTATCCCGCCAACGACTCCCACTGGAGCATTTAATGCATTAATGTCTTTGAAGTCATGGGATGTTGACTAACCGTGGTAAAAATATATTAATTGCATAACGTGTTGAGTAATGAGCAGTTTCAATGAGAATTAAAAATTATAATTCTCACAATAAATAAATATACGTAGTTTATGAATATTAATTAAATATTAATGAAATATAAAATAGATGATAAAGATTTCTTATTTAAATGTTTTAATTCTTTAGATTCCAGATATTAAATCCTTTAGCCCTTCGATAATAATAAAAATTAGATTTATTATAATTATTAAATACATATCTGGTTAATCTTCTTAATTAATTTGTGTTTTATACAAGAAACGTCAATTGTTATAATAGAATAGAAATAGACAAATTTACTATACTTTTTAAATAAGTAATAAAAAATCAATAACATGTTACTTTTAAGATTCAAGATAAATAAATTTCTTTTAATTTAGAAAAAATTTTATTTACTATGTTTTTGGATTCAAATAAATATTATATTATACATGTCCCCCAATTTTTATTAATGGAATTGTCCGGTTCTTACTCGAATCGCGAATTTATCCATAATAATCATAATCTTAATAAATTTTTAATTTTGGCAAATTAATAAATATTCTCAATAAAACGAAGGATAAAAGTGGAGATTGATCAATTATCAAATATTTTCAAAGCATATATTGTTATTCAAAATTCAAAATGCGATAATTAAATTAAAAAATCACGCGCAATATATATATATATATATATACTGAATTTTATTATCGTAAAAGTGAGGGTCAGTAAAAATAATGATTGTTTTTTTTTTCAAAGAAGTAATATGAAAATAAAAAAATAAACGTAAAACCATAAATGTAATATTAATGTAAAATATTAATTAATGAAAGTTTTAAATTTTCTTTAGCAAAAATAAATAATTTTGTGACTCTATTTACTTTTTCTTCCAATCATAAATTTTATAAAGTTATAAAATATTATTAATCATTGCATCTTTGTACGTACGTTACAGATATACAATACATATAAATAAATTAATAAATAAGTAAATCAATAAATAATTTTCTATAAAGAATGTTCCGTTTAGAAGAATACCTAATTTTTTTTTGATTTCGTAGCGCAAAATGAATTATGGAAAAATGGATGAATTAAGGTTGACAGTAAAATTTTTAGATTTTGATTTAATTTTTTTTTTTAATTCACATCTTTTTATATTTACTTCTTTATTTATATTTACTTTATATTTACTTCGTTATATTTACTTCTTTATATTTACTTCTTTATATTTACTTCATCATCATCTTCACCCACCTTTATATTTTATTTCGTGTAAGTGGGTCATTAAAAGAAATTCATATCAATATTAACTTATTTTATTTGTTTGTTTTTATCGTGTTTTTAGAATATTAATAAGTATAAAGATGATTTATAATAATTGAACTGATAATAATAACTGATAGATAGTAACAGAAAAATTATCGTAAAATTATATTATTTGTAATATAATTGTGTTACACATTTTAATTACTTTTATGGCACATTACTTCTTCCATTAACTGACCATTAACTAACCATTAACTGTCCGTTAATTATCTGTAGTGAATTTTTACCCGATCTCATTTTTTTTTTAATTTATTACTATTTCTCATCTCTCACATCTTCTCATTTATTATTATTATTATTATTATTATTATTTATTTATTTATTTATTATTAATGCTTACGTTTATTGAATTTATTGATCATATATATATGCAAAACTTGGGATATTATTAATTGTAATTAAAATAATAATAATCATCATCATCCATCTTATTTTTCCCTATTATATAAAACATTTGTAAAAAATAGAGTTAAAAGAAATAATAATAATAATAAATATTAATAATAAATAATAATAATAATATATAAAATGTTTAATAATAAAATATAAACCATAAAATATTTAATATGATACATATAAAAATATACAATAATAAAATCAACCATAATCATATTATAAATAATCTGTAATATGTAAATATTTCAAAATCAATCCAGAAAAATTTGTTTGTTTCTTTGTTGTTATTGCTTGTTTTCTTATATCGATTTGATTCACCAATAAAAATTATGCGTGCTTATAAAAGAAATTTTTAAATAATTATTCTTATTTATATTATTTCCATTTCTTTTTTTTTTCTTCTTTTTTTTTTTTCTTTTTATTGTTATTATTTTTTTTCTATTATTTCTTTTTTATTTTTTTTTATTTATTTTATGACTATCGATAAATATTATAATCTAATCGACATCATCTTTCACAAGAGCATATCCATTCTATTCATTCCATTAACTCCATTAACTCTATTAATTCCATTCATTTCATTCATTCCATTCACTCCATTCATTCCATTCATTCCATTCACTCCATTCATTCCATTCATTCCATTCACTCCATTCATTCCATTCATTCCATTCATTCCATTCATTCCATTCATTCCATTAACACCAGTTGTTGATGTTGAAATCCCATTTACAACTCCATTACTAATTCCATTAAATCCATTTATATTACTAAAATGATTTTGAGTATTAAAATTATCATTTAATGCTCTTAACGTTGACATCACTTCAAATCTTTCTGTTAAACCTGTTGAATTTTGAATGGATGGATCCCTAATATATGAAAGATATGAAAGATGATTTTTATATATGATATGTTAAAATAACTACACTCATTATTTCTCATTATTATTTTCGTTATTAAACACAAAAGATTATACAAAATTATTCTAATTATATATGATATGAAATACTTACGTAACTCTCAAATAAGGATTATATTCTAATTCTTCTCCAATTGTACTAGGAACAGTACAATGTGTAGTTTGAGTCCATGATAACTTTTTCTATTATAATGTTAAAATTATATAATGTTAGAATTATATGATTTTGGAATTATATGATTTTAGAATTATATGATGTTAGAATTATATGATGTTAGAATTATATGATGTTAGAATTATATTATGTTAGAATTATATTATGTATATTATGAAATAACTTACGCGTAAATTATGATTATTAGGATCAACGGTGCTGGCAAACTAGAGTTATATATTTATAATATTTATAATATTTAATGTTAAATATAAATATGTATATATACAATCTCTCTCTCTCACTTTATCTCACATATATATATAAACATATATACACATATATATATATATTCATTCACCTGAAGATTGATAAGAGCGCTTTCGTGTCCGCTATAAACTTTGGTATCCAAAGGCAAGGATCCCAATATTGTATATAGCACATGATACATATCTTTAGCATCTCCTTCAACAAATCTTCCACATCCTCCTATACTCTCAAAACGCACACAAAAGATAATAATAATAATAATATATTTCAATTTTCAAATTCTACAACAATAATAACAACAACAACAAAATATATATATATATATAGAAATATAGATATATAATATTTATCAATTGTATTTACCGACTAATAATGTATCCCCAGTAAAAACAGCTTTTTCGATTTCTTCATTCATTTCATCTCCATCTCTTACATAAAAACATACGCTACCTTTAGTATGAGATGGTGTATGTAATGATCGGACTTTTAACGTGCCGACCTGTAATATGTTTGTGTATATGTATGTATGTACAATTTACAATAAATTAAAATTCTTGAATATTCTTTAAATTCTTTGATTTTTTTTTTTTTTTAAAAAAAAAATAATATAAAATATATACTGTTTTATATGCTTACGAACAAATAGAACGTACTGTAAATTCTTCATTATGTTTACAAACGTAATTCAACTCTAAATCATTGTTCAAGTGAAAAGAATTTATATTAAATTTTTATTATAAAAAAAAATAATTATAATAATTATGATAATAATAGTTTATTAATTTGTTACCTGGGATACGTGCATCTGCACCATATACTGCAAGATTTGGTCTATTCAATACTAATTCGATATTTCCTATCGAATGATGTCTATAATTTGAAAATTTTAAATAATTTGAACAATTTGAACAATATGAATAATATGAAAAATTGAATAATATGAACATTTTAATATATAACATACTGATGATGATGTGTAGTTAGAACTGATGTTAATTTCGCTCCAGTTTGCGCGAGAACTGCTAAAACCTTTTGAGGTTCAGCCGGATCGACTGCAGCAGCTATAATATCCATTAATAAAAAAAAAGAATGTTAGGGGATAAATATTTATCTTTTATATCATTTATTTCATTTCATTTATTTTGAGAATGAATGAATGAAAATGTAGAGATATATATATATATATAATAAAAATATATATATATAATAAAAATATATATATATAAAAAGTAATAATAATAATTATATAGATATATAATTTTAAACCTTCATTAGCTTTATCATCAACGATGAGATAAGAATAGTTATGGTTGAAAATTGGTATCGGAATAATACGCATCTTTTATCATTATTGTGAAGGTAATAACGAATATATTACGATTATGATATGATAATGAGTTGTATTATGACTGCAAATGCCAAGGAAAAAATTAATTAGAAAACTTACATCGAATAATAAAAAAAAAAAAAAAACTCTATTTAATTTTTTGGGGGGGATAATACGGGATATGCCAAGCGCCAAGAATAAACTTTATTATCAACCGCGGAATTGAGAAAAGCGAGAAAATAAAAAGGGAATGATGATTTATAAAGTTATATAAGTTAAATTATCAAGAAATTCGTGATTGAAATAAATAAATATGATTTATTCCAAAAAAATTCAAGATACATTAAAAATGAGTATACTTCGAATGATGTAATAATAATAATAACAATTGAGATGATTACTTTAAAAACAATTGAAAAGATCAAATAATAAAAAAATAAATTAACAAAAAAAAACTCAAATTAAAATATAGAAATTTTTGGATGAATGGGTTTATAAAAGAGTAGTGGATTTTTTTTTTTTTTTTTTTGCTATATAACCGCGCAACTCTGAATTTGGTATAAAAATCGCGAATATATTTAATGAATAATTTAAGTGTTTTAATGATTTTACTGTAGTTTATTTTATATAGTGGTATCACAAATTCTTGGCATTTTCTAAAAGAAATCTTGGCATTTTTCTGTAACTTGGTCACGCCTTATTTGTTATCATGTACAACCAACGAGGTGATCATTTTGAATAAAAATTAAAAAATTTCTATAAAAAAAAAATCATCATTTTTTATATGTTCTTTACTTATTTTGTATTTGATATATTAAAAAAGTATTCAATATATTAAATATTATCATATCAAGATATATTTATATATTTTATATATTTATACATATATATATTATCTGATATGATAAATAATTAAATTAAATAAACGAAACTTTAAATTTAATAATAAACTTTATAATCAATAATTCTCTAAATGATACGCGTTTTTTAATCATAAATGCGCGTATGTATTTCATCAAAATCAATTTTATATTTGTATATATAAATAGAAAATAAAAATAAAATAAATAAAATAAATACAATAAATATAATTCATGTTACACTAATTTATATTTCAATGCATAATAAATATTGAAGCCTATTTTAAGATTTAATAGATAGATAGGCTTAATGTACTCAAAAAAAAATTAATGTGTTGTTTCTAACAATCGATACCACGTGCATCAACTGTTAATTGATGGATTGAATCGATCATAGTCAATTACTGCGTGTATATATCTCATCAAGTAAATTTTCCTCCGAGCTCCATTTAAGTCTCTATCAATTATAACTCTACATCCATTACATTTAAACACCTTTTTCCCACCCAGGTTGTGTTGTAAATCAAAAGCAACTATCATATATAAAAAATAAAAAAAGGTATCAAAAAAATGGAAAAATGAAAATAGAAGTAAAGAATATAATAATAACTAAATCATCTGCATTCTGAATGATTACTTTTATTCAATTCTTTAGTCTTGAAACAAGACAACTGACAAAAATTGGTTGAGAATTTCTATTGAGATATGAAACATAATAAACAGATCCATTGAAAGGTGTTGGCTTAATGATGACATCAAAATTTGTAAGAAAACCACAAGGCAACTTTTTTTATGGCACTCATTGAAATATAATTATTGATACTATACACTTATATCATATTGATAAATATCAAAATATTATATTTTATATTATACTTTGAAATTTTGACAAATAAATTTATCTCAAGCTTGAAAAGCAAATATGATAGCATGTTCTAGAACTTCATATGAGCAATTTTCATAAAGTTCCATTCACAAGTATATAAAAATTTTAACACAGGTCAAATACAAAAGAATAGGTATACAGAAAAGAAATAAATAAGACAGTCAATTTTATAATTAGGAATCCTGATTTATAATTAGAAATTCTGATTTTTGGTTGATTTATATAATTTTTAGCTGGATCATGATTAAGAATTCCAATTTGTGCTGGTGATTTTTTTGTATTCTACCAGTGTAAGTTTAAGAAGAGCTCAAAATCAAAAATTGATGAGTTGATAAATGAACATGATAATTGATTTTTAATGGTTTCTTGTATTTTTTGTTGTTATTCTTTTCATTCTTATCAATATCTACACAATGTATATCAGTTAATCAATATTATCAAATAAATAAATAATAAATAAATTTTGAAACTATACATTTTACATATAAAGATAATATTAATGGTAAGAATTTCTTGACAGGATTCAGTTTTGTCATTGGAAAAGTTATCTTATAAAAAAATTACATGTTTCTGTATTATTAAATTAAGAATATATTTGATAAGATCATATACTTAGTGCCCCTAACATAGTGGTGCAATCTAAATATCTATAAGCTTTATTACATATATAAATATTCATAATTAAATATTTGAACATATCTGCAAATATTTGAGAATGTCTGTACTTATCTATACTTATCTGTGATTATTTGTTATTATTAGTATTGGCAATTGGACATATTGGACAATTGAACAATTGGATATATTAAATAATTGAACAATTGGATATATAAGACAATTGGATATATTGGACAATTGAATAATTGAACATATTGAACATATTGGACTATAAATGTTTTCAAAATTAATTTTTGATTTTTGAAATATTTATTCTATATATAAAAATAAAAAAAATATTTAATCTAATATATTTTCAATTAAAAAATTTATCTTTGTGATCAAAAAATTTTAAATTTTAAGTAAATAATTTCATCTTTCATGAAAAACTAAACATATTTGACAATTGAACATTTGCACATATTGGACAATTGGACAATTAAATATATTAAACAATTGAATAATTGTAATTGGAGATATTAAATAATTAATAATTAGATAATTAGATATAGTGCTGATAAAAAAAATTGAAACTTTTTTTATTTTTAGATTTTGTGACATCAAATTTAAATTTTGTTATATTAATTTTTTAAAATTATTAAAACATGATGTTGCACAATCCAAAAAATAAATTAATCATTTTTATCATTAGATATGTAACACATGACTTTTCTTATAAAATAATATTTTGTAATAAAGTCTTTATGGCATGATAGCTATAAAAAAGTAGCTAAACTCCAAAAAATAACTGGATAACTTCAAGTAAAACTATATAGATAGACCTTCCAACTCAAAAAAATAAGTAACCTTAAGCAAAAAAATATTCAGGTTGATCAAGATGTCTTAACACTATATAACAAAAACATCTTGTCTAATTGTAAAGAAGGAGAATTGTGTGACAAGTTTTGAAATAGCAAAAACTTTCAATCAAATCTATTCTGGTTTTAATATTGTATCAAAAACAATTCAGGAGAATCTTTAAAATTTTGGTTATAAAGTTTGTATTCTTCACACCATTCCTTTATTAAAAACACACCATCTTGTTAATTGAAAAAGCTTAAACACAATTGCATTTGAGATAACGATAGAATAATACAATTTTTTTAGATGAAACAATCTTTCAAATATTTTAGAATACAATAAAGGTTCAATGCAAAGTTAACAAATCAAGATTAATTTGTACAGTGGTTAAATATCTATTTAAAATTCATATATGAAAAGTTTTTTATTCTAAACTGTTGAATTTCATATGTTTACTGAAATCATAGATAGTAAGTGATATTATAATATTTTAATTGAAAATTTAATTGAGTAAGCAAATAATATACTTGACAATAAATGGACATTTTAACAAGATAATGATCCTAATCATAAAGTAAAACTTACAACTGTTCTTTTTCAAGATTGTTGTCTTTAACTTCTTGATTGGTTATCATCATCTCTGGACCTCAATCTTATTAAAAATTTGTAGATAATTATGAAAAATTAAGTGAAAAAAAAAGATAAGTACAATAATTTAACAAAAAAAATCAGTAATGCAAGAGATTTTTATGTCAATTATTAAAGAGAAATAAGATAATATTGATATAAGGTTATGCCTTAAATTAGTAAAATAAATGAAGTAATTTTGAAGTTAGTTATAAAGAATAAAGAGTATACAATTGAGTATTAAAAATATTATATTTTAAATATATATTTTGAACTGGTTTTGACCAAAATTTAAAAAATTTTATAAAAATTATACAAATTACATATTTGAATCATAAAATATAATAATGTCAAAAAAGAGAAACTTGACAATAGTATCAAAAACAAAAAAAAAAGAAAAGTTTGATTCTCCTATAGTATTTAATTTGACAATTAGTATAACATCTACTGATTCTAAAATAATAATAGAATTCATAGAGAAAAAAGAATTTTCAAAAATATTTGTTTTAATATAGTTAAAAAATTTTTATTTCAATGTATTTATAATAATATTAAATGAACAGAATTATATAAAATAGGTTGTTCAGTAAAGTTTCAACATGTCGAGGATAGCTGTTATTATCAGGTGGTAGGTTGCAGGCATGTCTCTTTATAAAATTAGTCTGAGTCTTATCTTTATAATAGTTATTAGAATAAATTGTGTATTTTATTTTATGTAATAATAATGTAAAAAACTTTTTGTTTTTTTAATTAATAAATTTGAAGCAAGACCTCACTGGAACAAAAAAAAAGAATTAATATAAGGTACAGTAGTGACACAGTAATAAAGATCATTAGATTTAAGTATAAAAAGAAATTGAATTTACCTTGTTCTTTTAGTTTACAATTTTATAATTTTGAATTTTGATAATTTGTAGTTTATTTAAAATTGATAAATTTAATTTTATAATTTGTAACTTCAAGATAAAAACTTGTAAAAATTATCTTATAATTGAATTAATAAAATAATAAATATTAAAAATATAAAATAAAAAAAAATATAAAAAATAATTATTAAATATAAAAATATAATAATTAATAAGGAATAATGGATATTATAGAATTAAATACTTGATTACATAATTGTATAATATTATTATTTTTAAATTAATAAAATTAATTACAACTATTGTTGTAAATTCTGGAATTGGAATAATATTTAACCTTGATAAATTAGAATAATATTTAACTATAATAAAATTGAAAAATAATTAATAAATAAATATTAATACTAAAAGTAATAATAAATTTGAAAGATATTAAAATAAATTAAATAAAAGGTCTGATTTTTTTTTAAAAAATAATTGAATTAGTAATGTCTTCTAAAACAACTAAATAACAGTCTTACCTTTAAAAAAAGATATAAATTTCTTAAAAGAACCATTAAGTTACATTACTAGTTAGTCCTTAAAAAACTAAGAATTATTGGTGACAATGATCAATTATTAACTATATAAACTGATTAATAAATTTAAGTAGACAATTTAAAAAATTAAGATTATGAATAAAAATATTTATTAGGAAGTCACAAGGTATTATCAAGAGTCTATTATTAATAATTTATATTTTTTAAATATAAATTATTAAAAAAATAATAGAATTTAAATAAAAAGAAATATATTTATTATCAAATAAATCAATAATTCTATTAATTAAGATTATTAAAATGTTAATTCAATATTAAAATTTATTACAAATAAAAGTACTATCTAAATTTTACTATTTAGAACTATTTGAATTTATCTTTTAAATGAAAAAAAAATTTAATTTTTTTATAATATTGAACTTTGCCAAAGACTTAATTAGTAACTAGGTCAATATCTTTGTTAATAAGTATATCAATTAGTTAACCATTAACTTGAACAATTAGTTAATCAATTAGTAAACAAATAATATTAATAATATACATGTTAAATTATACTTGCATATAAAATTATTTTAAAGTTCTGAAATTGTAATTTTGAAGAAAAAAGTTAAAATAGTTTTCTATAGAAAATAAAATTATTTTACTTAAAACATGAAATTTTTAATTATCTAGATAAATTCTTTAATTAAAAATATACTTAACTAGGTATTTTTTTTACTTTCATATATAGAATAGATTCTATATAAATTTTAAAAAAACAAAATATCTCAAAAATCAAAAATCAATTTTAAAAACATATATATGTTAAATATATAAAATAGAATAATAAAATAAATTAATATAATAAAATAATAAAATAGTAAAAAATAAAAATAAAATAAAATGGTAATGAAAAAAAATCATATGTAATAGTATATAGTTACAGTTTATTCTTCTTATAGTTAAATTTCTTTTATAAAATATTTTTTTCTTCTTCAAGTTTTTATTATTTTTATTATACTTTATTAAATAAAAATTATATACAATATAATAGTCAAGTTTTTATTCCATATAATTATTATTTATTTACTTAACAAAAGTTAAGAAATAAAAATTAATAAAACTAAAAGTTTAACTAAGTTAAGCTAAGTTAAAAAAAAAGAAAAAAAAATTGAACAAGTGAAATTTTATCGTTTTTTACAAAATTATGTGGTCATGTGAAAATTTGGTAATATAATTGATAGATATTTGAATATCAAATAAACAATATCATGTGCATGATCTTCAAATTTAAGCCAATAAAATTTCATAAAAATTTATATCACGTTTCAGATCATCCAATAAATTTTTATCAAAATTAAGTTTCGCGTATTAAATTTAAAGATCATTTGTTTTTTATTTCTCTTGTTTTATACTAAATGTCTCCTAAAAAAACCAAAGGCTCAAC
>CAJVPK010000421.1:0-33390 GCA_910592015.1 Diversispora eburnea | reverse complement strand
CCAATTGGGTGAAGGTATTTTGTGCCGTGACTTCACCGAAAAAGGAATAACAATAGGGTAAAATCTATACTATGATATCTTTTTTTTAAAAAAAATGTACATATTTTTGCATTCACATTATTCATCTTATATAAGTTTTACAATGTTATGTATATTTTACAGTGATTTATTTTTTATTTTATATTTGGATTGGCCTCGAAGAATTGAACGTAAAAAGTTTAATGATATCTAATCTATCACCTTTATTCTCTTTAATTACCTATTGTATTAGAATATTCTTTTAAGTTTATTTATTGTAAATTTATTCACTCAATAACGGATAAAGTTTATCGATCATTGTTTGTTTAAAAGATAATATCAGAATGTGGAAAGTCGTAGATAAAGTAAAAGTACTTTCCTAATAATAATCTCTTTTTATTAATTGTATTGATTGATGATAGATGTGATATTTACATTTTCATATTTCTCGTTACATTCTATTAAAACATTAGATGTATAACTTAACTTCTAACGAATAATAAATAAGTATCCACACGGAAATTCCTGGAAGCCGGGCAATGAACCTGATAAAATACCAACGGTTGACGATTTTTCTTGCGAAAGAGGAACGGTGGTTATATTCGAATATTGTTATAAGAAGAATGCTAACGAAATTTTTTAAGAAAATATTGACTTTTTGAAATTGAAACGTGCAAAATTCCAACAGATCTAAATGGTGTCTGTCAATTGATTCATTAAGATATTCCGATAATAAAATTCTCGTTCACTTTGAGTGGCTTTCACTTGTAATTTTAAATGATTGACATCAATTACATTTCCAGTAATGTTTTGCTTAATAAACTTCACCCCAACGTTTCTAAAGCTCATCAAATGACCTTTTCTTTTTCTTCTTCATCAATTTTAATTGATGCTGTACATTCTAATTTCTCTTCAATCTTTGGATATTGAACAACTGATACCGATTAATTGGATTTTCCAGCAGAAGCAAATAAACCAGCAAACCATTTTTTTTTTTGATTTCCGACATGATTACATCAAACATCTTTGTTTTCACTATTCCAATTTCCGAAATTTTGTTGAAAACGTTGAGAATTACATTGTAAGCACCTGTATTTTTATTTCCACATTCTTCATATATTCCGTAATCTTCATATCAGATTCTTTGGTATCTGATTTATCAGAAATTGAATTTTCATTTATTTCATTCACTATTTCATTTAAATTATTTGTAGTTATATTTTGCTCCATAATTTAATTTAAATATAAAGTTAAATGAGTATTTTAAGTAGTAACGTAGTAACGAGTGTTTAAAAAAATTTTTTATAGTTAGTATTATTGATTGTTTAATGTGGTGTCTATTTATTCTAATAAAATATAAATGGATTTGTAATTTTCTATTTAAAAATCACGTACCATCGAACTTTTAAATTCTTGAAAATAACGTCATAAAAAATTTCATGTCATGAGGTTAAATTTCCCTTTTATTTTACACGGCTGACTATATTAACTTGTAAATGCTGGTTTATTGATGTTATGGCGTGATAGTCACGTACAAAAAATTTATCGTAGAAATAATTATCTTCGCGAAAAAAAAAGATTTTAAATATTTTAATATATTTATTTAACTATAGTAACAATAAAATACATTTGAAATAAGAATGGAAATAATAAATAACCAATAATATTATATGAAATTTACATATAAAAATGTAAATTATTCATTTCATTCATTTTTTTTTTTAAAAAAAAAATAAGTAAAAGTGATTTATTAGTAAAAACAATTAAAGAAAGGATATTAATATCATAATAAAATTATATTCGATACTCACCCTATGGGATTTCTATAAATTCTTCAGTAACTTATAAAATATACAATTAAATATCAATTAATTAATTAAATTTATTAATATTAAAATAAAAATAGAATTATATTTAAAATTATATATATATATATATATTGTAAAAAGCTTACTTAGATAATCTTTAGTAGTTAACGTATTTGTATTTTTATCATCATTTTCATTAAGATTCTTAGGTTCTGGAAGATTTTTGAAATTAAAACATCTACTAGTGTAGATTGCTGATGGATGTATTTCATATGTTAAATTATTTGTATTACTGTTATCCACTGGATTTGTTAATTTTATTCTGTTACATTCTTTAATTTGTTTATACAATTCTGATTCTTCATCTCCATAACTCATAAAATCATTACACAATTCTTTAGCAGTTGGTCTTCGTTCTGATTTTGCATCCCAACATCTTTTCATCATATTTACTAATAATTGAGGTTAACAATATTAGATGGAATTTCTGGTCTTATATACATTACATATTTTGAATGCAAGATCTTTATCATGAGGAATATTGTAGAAAGGGGGAATTCCTGTTAATATTTCAAACATGATCATTGCATAAACATATATGTCTGATGCCTTTAAGTAATTATTATCACCAGATAATACCTCAGGAGCTATATATGGAATTACTCCAAAAAACCTTTTGTTTACCATCTTTAGAAATTCCGGTTTCATCAGCTGGTTTAGATAAACCTAGATCAGTAATAAAGCATAATTTATGATTATATGAGATCTTGGTGAACTAAATTAATCTCATGCATATGATTTAATCCATAGGAAAAAGAATATAAATTATTTAATTTATCTTCCCAATGGCAATTTAGAAAAAATTGATTTTAAACAGTTTCTAAGATTCCCATCCTCCATAAAACCCATCACAAACATATAATTCTTTATCTTGGAATCTTGTATAATACCATAACACGGTGCTATTGATGGCTTTGTTGCTCGTTGACATTTTAAATAATTTTTGAACTAAATAAATATAAAAAATGTACATAAACAACTGATTTTATATTAATATAATATTCTTTTATAAACTTATAAGTATAAATTATCTCATTTAAAAAATTCAGTTGTTATATTTTGTGAATTGTTTAAAGATTTCAATGCAACTTTACGATCATCATCATGATCACTTCTTTCTCATTGTTTTTGCTGAATATTCTACTTGTCAATATGTCCCTCCTTCCAGATAGCTAAATATAATTTTCCAAAGCCTCCTTTATCAATATATTTTATGTTTTCAAATTTGGAATATGGAATCCATTCAACGAAGGAATAGTTTGTAGTACAATTTGATTGGGACTCTTGAATGATTGCATCAACATCTTTGTTGCCACTTGTCCAATTTCCAAAATTTTGTTGAAAATGTTGAGAATTACATTGAAGGCACCAATAATTCCATGTATTTTTATTTCCACATTCTTCACATATTCCATAATCCTCTTCAGGTTCTTCGGTATCCGGTTTATCAGAGATTGAAATTTCATTTATTTCATTCACTAGTATCTGTAGTATCATTTTGCTCCATAATTTAATTTAAATATAAAAATAAAATTAATTTAGAATCGTGTAGTGAATGTTTTAAGTAGTAACGTAGTAAAGAGTGTTAAAAATTTTTGTAGTATAGTATTAAGGATTGTTTAGTATGGTGTCTATTTATTCTAATAAGATAAAACGGGATTTTGTTATTTCTAATTTTCTATTTAAAAATTAAGTAGTATCAAGTTTTTTTAAATTCTTGAAATTTTTTTTTAAAAAAAAAAAAATTAAAAAAAAAAAATTTTATCGTCATATATTCCTTTTTACACGCGGTTGACTGAAAGAATTAATAGGTACTTTGTGCGATCGTAAATACTGGTTTACGGAGATGTGAAGCGTACGAAGAATTCATTGTATCATCGCGAAAAGAATTGGTTTTAAATACAACAATAATAAATTATACTATATATATATATCTATTTTTTTTTTATTTGGATATAAAAATCAAGAAAAAAAAATGAGAAACGCGAAAAAATATATATATATATATATATATTCATAATTATAAAAGATATATTGATATATTTAAAAGAAAATTGTAACCACATTAATATTATGTAATCCCAAAAAAAAATATATTTACATATAATTGATCCAATTCAATTACTTGTTCTGTGAAATTATTATCAGCATCGTTATCATCATCGCTTTTATCATTGCTTTTTATCAAATTCATCGTCATCTTCGGCATCAGTGCTTCTTGTGCGATAGTGAATACTGGTTGGCTGGTTGGCTGATCTATAATAAACATTCAATATATTAAATATATTCATTATAACATTATACGTATTATTATATAATAAATTTTAAGTATATTTTTTAAGTATAAAGAAATTAATAGAAAAGAAACAATAAAAATTTCTACTCGGCTACGAAAATCTTCAAAATCATCCTTTGTCTTACAATAAAATCCAACATTGTGAAATAGACAATGATAAACCAATAGTCCTGTGGATTTATTTTTTTTTTTTTAAATAAAAAATTATACAGCAAATAAAATTTCAAATCTATTCAAAAGAATGTTTAAATAAATAATATATATATGCTTACTTCTTCAGTAAGTATCATTTCTATGGCAGGATGTGAATGATGTGGATCAAGATAGAATAATCCGTCGGCTAAAAATATAAAATATAATGAAGTATTATTATTTTCTATTATTCTCTCTAAATATTTATATGTATAGATTTAATATTAATTATTCTTTTTCAAACCTTGTGTTCCGATAAAATAATAAGATGAAGGTTAGATTTTGATTAATTCGATCAACAATTCACTTACTCCGTTATCCCTACGCTTCGAGGAAATCTAAGATATGTCTTTTAAAAATTTAAAAAAATATTTAATAATAATAATGGTGATGTTGCTGTTCATAATTTGAATCTTTTCAACCTTTATTTTTTTTTTAAAGAAAAAAAAAGAATTATTTTTAATTACAATCTTGAATAGCCACCAAAATTAAGATTGATTGGAAATCTTTGTTCCGTTTATTATTTTTGCTGTTTTGTAGACATAGTTTTTGTAACCTATACCATCTTTTGTTATATATGCACTTAATTGAGCTCCTGAAAGTCTTCTACTAGAGCTCTATAATATAATGATAAATATAGAATGTATATTATGAAATTACATAAATTACATACTTAATGGCCTCTATAAATTTTTTCACACCTTTGCATAGTTCTAAATCATCCTCCAAAGCATTTTTGAGAATTTTAATTTGATATTAATCTTCTAAACGATAAAACTTTTCTGGAGTATATAAGATAAAATACAATTCTTTACTAATAGCGATAAATTGAGGGATTGTAATATATATTAGTTTTATTTGGTTCCAATATAATAAACAAATTGTACCTGCAGTATCAATTCCATAAAGGTAGTCAAATTTAGAAGATTTAAGTTGCAAAACGTTTTGTCCAAATCTTATTTCTATATCATTCCAATTATTATCAATTCCCCATCCGTAGGATCTTTGAATTTCTTGATTGCATAATCAACTCAAACCATTCTTTCACATATTATTTTGTTAGTAATTCTCCTGGCAATATAGATGGATGCGTTCAGTATTGAAGAAATATACAGGCACCGGACAGCTTCATTACTGCCCGATGCAGAACCATAGAGTTCTATTTTACGTTTTATCTCTATTATGCACTGCTTTAACTCTTCTTCATTGCTATCAATTTCGATAATTTTTATGAAAAATAAACAGGTCAAATTGGCAAGAAAATTTTTTAATATTTATATCTCCCGCCTTCGCTTTATTCATTAGATGAAGTAGCAATTGTTGAACTTGAATTAACGAAGCAACAGTATCCTCTTGGTTTAATTATTCATCATTGAAACATGACAAACAGAGAATAAAGTTTACTGTAGATCCCTGCCACACCATCAAATCCTTAACTCAAAAGTTCTAAAGTTTAATACAGCCTTTCTATATTTTTCAAGCGGGAGGTTTGTTTTTTGTTGTCTTTCGCCCTTTTTCCTTATTACTGATTTTTTTTTCCAGGAATAATCATATTTCTTATTGGAAGATTTCATATCACATTCATCTAAGAAATCTAAAACGTTCCACTTGAAAAATATGCGATCGAAATATTAAAGGCGTTGTGTTTGACTCCACAAAAAAAAATTGATAGGTTATCTTCGCGTTTTAAGATTATCAGACACGTTATTAAACACACACCGCATAAAAAATGCGACTATATACCAAACACATCTCTTATTATGATATTAAACCAATTCAAATAAAATGTAAATCCCAATTCAAACCTATCCCACACAAAGCAGTGTTATCACCGGATGCGACACGGACATTGGACGGGACAAAATTGGGGCGTCCGAGTCCATGTCCCATAGAGCTTATGTCCAGGATATTACATTCGAGATAATTATTTAACGATTTTTTTTGTTAATTTCAAGTTTATTGATTATTAATTATTATTATTCTTATTATTATTATTATTTACATAATTTATACTTCTTTATAGATATCACGGAATTATGATATATATATGTTACGTAAGCGATATTTTCAATTACTTTTTATAGATAGACAATATCATTGTTAGAAAATTATATGTCCGCGGGACATTTAATTTTTTTTCATTGGACAAGTCCGTGTGACAACTAGCTGATTGAACAAACTTTTGGACGCGGAGAACGGACATTGTTCAAGATTTTCCGTGTCCAAAGGAAATTTCGGCATTGTCCGTGTACAACATTGGAACAAAAGAGCATAAATTTAACGAATATACCTTTTGAACAAGCACAATCGGACATCTACTCATTTACTAAGTGAACGGTTTTGATATTGAAAATAGAAAGAAAGAAAATCAGAAAGCAATCATTATTCAGCCAATGTTAAATTTATGTATCCCAATTAAATTGGTAGAAGAATATCCAGAAATAAAAAAATAAATTAAACAAAAAGCAACTTTCAGTTTGTTATAACACCAAAAAGGTATTTATGATTTTTGAATTTAGGTAAAGTTCAAGGAAAATTATTATAATATATAAAGAATTTCAACTAAGAAAGTTGATTAATGTTTAACTTTATTTCTTTTGAAATAAAAAGGAAAAGGAAATCCAAATTTATATAATAAATATAAACCAAATAAAGAACCTTATAATAATTTTCTAGGAAATGAAATAGCAATAATAACCATTATCTATTTTTAATTATTTTACCAAATTAATTACTCATCACTTTTTATATCACTTAGTTTCGATTTCTCTATTAGTTTCATTTAAAGAGGAGAGGTATTTCATAAACTTTAATCTCCTATATTTAATTAATACAATAACATTATTACTGTAATATAAAATTATATTATGAATTGTATATTTAGGTGTTTGAAGAGTTTGGGTGATTGGTTGATTGATTGTTTAAAATTTTCGTTCCTATTTATATTACTTTCGATACCTGGTATGCTTTTTATAAGTGGCTTTATATGCCTTATTAGCATTTCTAGCAACCCCAATAGTTTTGCGTTAAAATTATATGGAGGAATCGCCTTCCCACTAGGATTATTATTGTATTTCACTTTATGTTACTATGGAATTTCTTACTCGAAAAAAAATGATGTCAAAATTAATGCTGCCGGAACTACGTCAGGCATTGAATTAGGTGACCTTGGTGATAGTGGAGGATGTGGTGGATGTGGAGGAGGATGTGGAGGTGATTAGTCCTATAATCAAATAAAAAATAAATAATAACATTAATTAATAACTAATTCAAGAATAATTACACAAAAAAAAAATTAGAAATAAGATTATACATTTTGATTACATAAGACGTTAAATTTATCTAACCCAAAGCATAAAATCTTTTTCCTTAATCAGAAACAAAAATATTCGTTTATTCTTTTGTTTACTTTCTTCGTGATTCTTGTTTGTGAATAAAAAAAAAATGATTAAATGAAAAGTGAAAGGATTGACAATATATATTGTTCCCGTTAAATAATATTATAAAATGTTTATTTTATTTGATTTTATTTTTTTTTTTTTTACGATAACATAAATATATATCTCATCAAAATCTAAAAAAAAAAAAAAAAAACACCAAGCAAACTTTCTTTCTGTTCATATATCAAAAGAAAAAAAAAAAAAAAAAGAAGAAAAATGAACGTAAACGCAGCTATATTTGTTCCTAAGTGGAACATAAATAGTCAATTTGATCCGATGGTACCAATGGTACCTAAAAGTGAACGTTTAATTCCAGACCCTATTCAAAGGCCCAATAATCCAACATTGATTTATGAAAATCCACTCACTCGATTTCGACCATTTTTTATATCTAATATATTAGAATTGTTGAATTCTCCTGAAGAAGAAAAAGAAGAAAAAGAAGAAAAAGAAGAAGACGACGAAGAAAATTACACTTGTTCACCAGAAGTTGATAATAATTCTCCAGCAGTCATTACCAATTCTCTAACACCAGCAGCAGTTATCAATTCTACATTATCAATAACTATTAATTCTCCAGTAGTTACTGATACTTCCAACTCTCTACCAACAATTACCAATTTCCCAGTAGTTTCTAATTCTAACTCTACACGGGATATCACTAATTCGAATTTCAATAATAATAATAATAATAATCATAATAATAATCGAAATAGTAACAAATACAAATTCTATAAATGGATAAAAAATAAAATCAAAAATAAAGATCATCACGAAAATGATGAAGGAGATGATGAAAATCACGATTCTCCTCATGATCCTAAGTCAACCGATGACCACAAGAAACGTAAAAAACGTGAGATAGTCAGTATGATTTCAAAATTAAAAAAGAAAATTCAGAAATTAAAGTAATTCATTGTATACGTATATATCTTCATATATCTTTTTTTTTTTAAAAAAAATGTACATATTTTGCGTTCACATTATTCATCTTATAAGTTTTACAACAATAAAAAAAATTGTTATATATATATATATTGGATTTGTCTCGAAGAATTGAACATAAAAAAAAAAAGGTTGATGATACCTAATATATCACTTTATTCTCTTTATTATCTATTGTATTAGAATATTCTTTTTAAATTGGTTTCATCAAAAAAGTTTATTTATTCACTCAATAGCGGATAAAAGTTTATCGAACATTGATAATATTAACAAATAATATCGGAATATGGAAAGTCGTAGAAGGTAAATAAGAATAAGAATAATATTATTATTATTTTATATAAATTATGAAAGAGATCAATAATTGTTAATTGTTTCTCAATGCTCAATATATAAAAAGTACTTTCCTAATAATAATCTTTTTTTTTTTTTCATTAATTGTATTGATTGATGATAGATGTAAAAATAGACGTTGAAATATTATTTACATTTTCATATTTATATTTCTCGTCACATCATTCTTAATGATATATATGCGATATATAAAGTCAACGAATAATAAATCCGTATAGAAATTCATGAAAGCCAATTCCTTGTATCTCATCGTTACACAATCACTTCACAATCCTTGAAAATATTTCACAAAATTCTGTCACTCTTTTCGTCAATCTCTCGTCATTATTACAATAATCATCAATAATTCCATTAAAGGTATATAAAATTACTTTTTTAAATTTTAATTAATAATTAAATAAATAAATATATAAATATATATATATAATATTAAATAGTTAGATAAATTGCTAGTATTAAGTAATAACGTAAAGAATATAAAGAATACAAATACCTATCCTTTTGTACTGTAATATACTTCAATGTAATATATTATCAACAAGAATCTATCTTCAATGTAATATATTATCAACAAGAATCTATTCAGACTCAAACACTTTCCTTCTTAACATCAAAATTTGAATTACTTCTTTCTATTTATTTTCCATCGGATGCGAAATTACGTGAAATACTATAAAGATCATTATAAATCTCATTATAGGATTAGCTGGATGAAAAAATTATGAAAAATTATCACATACATTTATGATAATCTAATCTAGATCTTCAAAGAATTTTTTATTTATTTAAAAGAAAGAAAGAAAGCAAGAAAGAAAGAGAGAGAGAGAGAGAAAGAGAAAATGAAAGGATGATAGTTATATCCAGTACAACTATTTAAAACCATTACAACTATAATGAATTGTATCTTTAATTAATTAATTATTATCTGTTATTAGAATAAATTGCATCTTTAAAATCTTTTATTTATTATTTTTTTTTTTGTGGTAGTACATTGTTTTGACGCCAACTGTATATGGATTGACTGTCATTGATAAGAACATAAATAATATCTTTAATTCTTATTGTTTTAACAATCATGTCAGAAAGTATACAAAGTTCTTCTGCCACTGAACATACTGAAAGTCCGTCACGAAGGAAGAAAGCCACGAGAGCTTGTTTTCATTGTCAAAAAGCTCATTTAACATGCGATGACTGTAAGTGATTTAATCACTGAATCTTGTTTTAATCACCTTAAATTACAGAGTTGTTTTAATTATAGAGATCGTCTATTATTCCACCTTCCTCCGTCTAAAACAATAGCTAGACCTTGTCAACGTTGCATCAAGAGAGATCTAGCGGCCTCGTGTACGGATGGAATTCGTAAAAAAGCAAAATACTTACAAGATTCAAATTATGATGGTAGTAAGCATTAAAAATCGTGGATCGCCTTTAACGATTAGTTTCATAACAAAAAAAATGGGTTATTAACCAAAAAAAAAATCATTTGATATTAATCACGAATATTTTTGAATAATTTCATTTTATTATATTTTTTTATATTTTATTTTTATGTTTATATTTTATGTTTATATTATTAGTTACATCACAGACCCCTAATCAACCATTATTTATACATAATGGACATAATGGATTTCCATCAACGCCTAGTGAGTATAACAACTCATTATTTATGAAAGAAATGAATAGATTTTTTTTTTTTTTTTTAGACCTTGTAAACTTGATCTTATTCAAATATTATTCAATATTATTATTTAATGTTATTATTCAATGTTTTTCAAATGTTATTCAAATTTTATTCGGTCGTTATGATTGAACACAAATTTTGTACCTTTCGAGTGAAGGTACAAAGTGATGATTATGATGATGACAATAATTATAATAATATTATTAATAATAATAAAGTTCATTAATATATATTTTTAATTTATTTAAAAAATCTTCTTAGATAATATTATAGATCCTAGTACTTTATTTGGTTCCAACAATGGATTTCCTCTCACGCCAGGAACGACAACGACAGCAAATGTAAATTATGGATTTGGTTCGGAAGCAGTAAATTTAGAATATTCTATTTTAAGTAATATGTTATCGGCTTCAAATACTACAGAATCACCATTAGGTGGTGGTGGTGGTGGTGATGGTGGTGGTAGTATTCCACGTTCAAATAGTGGAATTGTAAATGAAATGGGAATGATTGAAAATAATTGGCAACATCATCCTTCATTACAACGTACAAGTCCAATCATTACAGCATCTGGTGGAAGTGTAATAAGAAGTGGAGGTGGTGGTTCTGGTGCTGGAAGTGGAATAGGAGGAGGTGGCGGTATTTTAGGAAGTGGTATAGGAAGTAATTTGATAGGTGGTGTTAATAATAATAGTAATAGTGGTATAAATGGTAGTAATACAAATCCACAACCATCACCATCTCAAAAAAGGGAAAATTTAGGAAAAAAAAAGATGTATTCAAATACACCAGAAAATGTATATGCTAATGTCAAGAAACCATTTTCGTATACTGAAGGATTTCATTATTTAGTAAAATTTGTTAGAGACAGGTATGTATTATATAATTTTATATCTAATTTTTTATATATAATTTATATAATTCAACTTAATATAATTTAATATTATTTAATGATAACTGTTTTGTAATATAAAGAATGGAAAAAGATCATATAGAACGAATTGTAAGAGCATTAGCCACATTTAGACCTTCATTCATTGCACTTATAATGAATTTGACGGAAGAAGATTTAATTTTCATGGAGAAATGTTTTCAGAGAACAATTTTAGTATGTATAATATTTATTTCGTGTATATGATTTATTTATTATTTATTTTACATATATATCTATTTTCTAGAATAATATCAATATACTATGCACATATTTGTTATTTTTTATTTTATTTTTTTTTCTTTAATATATATACATATGTTTATGTAAAAAAAAAAAAAGGAATTCGAAAAATTGATAAGTTTCTCGGGAACTCCAACTGTTGTTTGGCGTCGAACTGGAGAAATTGCATTGGTGGGTAAAGAATTCTCGTTATTAACGCAATGGACTAAAGATCAATTACTCGGGAAAACTACATATATATATGAGGTGAATTTATTTTAAACTTTTTTTAATTAAATTTTTTTTTTTTTAATTTAATTTTAAACTTATTTTTTTTTTTTTTTAATTTAATTTAATTTTATTTTATTTTGTTTTATTTTTATTTTTATTTATTTTTTTTTTTTTAACAAGGTCATGGATAATCAATCTGCGGTAGAATATTGGGAAAAATTTGCTTGTCACGCTTTTAATAATTCAAGACAATCGGTTATGACTACATGCATTTTGATTCGACCTTCCGGAATTCCAGTTCCATGTGCATTTTGTTTTACTATTAAACGCGATATATTTGATATTCCATTGGCTATTGTGGGAAATGTGAGTAAACCTCTTTATTAATATTAATCTTATATTTTTTTTTCATTGTTACATTATTATTATTTTATTATAATATTATAATATTATTATATTAAGATATTGATGATAACATTTAATTATTAATAATAACACGTAATCAATAATATCATCTTTATAATCTTTAGTTTTTGCCAATTTTAAGTTGACCGAAGAAAGGTGTGTATGATAATAATAATAATAATAAATACTAATATTACTTAGATTAATTATAATTTCTTTTCATAATAGTTTGTAAAATTATAATTAAAAATTAAATTATTTCATATAATATATATCTATATAAATTTTTATAAATTTTATAAATTTAACGTCATGTATATAAGAAAAAATTTTATTACAATTTTTTATTTTTATTTTTATTTTTTTTTGAATTCTGTAATTTTCATAATTCTCATTAAGAAAAGAACTGTTTATTTATATTATTTATATTATTATTATTATTATTATTTAATTATTTTTTTTAGTAGTGTATGATTACTTTAGCATTACTTTATTTTATTTACCTTTTAGCATTACATTTTATTTTTATTATCATATTTCCTGTTTCTTAGGATATAACAGGAAATCATAATTGAAATTATAATTAGAATCATGTGCACATGTCAAATAATATAAACGGTATAAGGCTGGTGTATAATTTTAGTTAAAGTTTGTTTGTGCGACCTGATAATTAAGAGAATTTTATACATAAAAAAACTTTAATTTTTTTTTTTCCTTATTCATATCCATATCATTATCATTATGACTCACTTGCAACTAATTCTCGATCGACTTATTATTGAAAATTTACATGGTCCCATAACAACCACCACAAGTCATACCTTACAACCGGATTTATATGGAGCTCAGGAACCAACCGAAGAACATATTCCTGATTCCGAAGACCCGAGGTTATATTTCTATAAACATATATATATATATTATTATTATTATATCTATTTTAATTTATTTTAAAGTTATTTCGAATTATTTCAAATTATTTCAAGTTTTTTTTTTAAAAAAAAATAATAGATAATATCTTATCTTATATATAATATCATATAATAATATTTTTTTATATAATATTTTTATATAATATTTTTATATATATGATATTAATAGATGGGTGGACCTTTTCATAGAGTATTTCCTGGATAATAGTGATAGTAAAAATGATGACTTGTTATTTTTTGTGAGGAAACAAGATTCCGATAATGAACATCTTGACCCGGTATTTGTTAAAAGGAAATCAGCTCCACGAGTAATGCCACAATTAGATGATCCGGTATTATGGAAAGAGACATTTTTCCTTAATTTAATTGTTCAGGTATTTATAACTATAAAAAATCATTAATTCTTCTCAATGCATTATTATTCTTCAATTGTCTTCAATATATTCTTTCAATACAATTCTTCAATATATATATAATTCTTTAATCAACAAAATTCATTTTCGAAAATTTATTTTATTATTTATCAGTTACCTTGTAAATTAACTGTCGCAGTTTGTACCCGGACTCAAATTAATCCCTCAAATGGTGATGTTAGTGTTAGTGTTGGTAGTGAAACGGAACAAAAGACCAGTATGACATGTTCTAGTAAGCATGTATCTAAAAGAGTTTATGCACTTCCAACCAAATCTCGAATGGATATTAAAGATTCATCAATGGAATGTTCTTATCCATTAATTTATTATGTGATTGATGATTATGAAGATATGTTTGAACATTTGATTGTAACCAAGGGTGAATATTTATGTGTTGAATTGGCTGTGACATTACCGAATAAATTAGATGATGAGGATGACTTTAGTAATGAGAGTGATTATTATTATAATAATAATAATAATAATAGTAATAATAATAATAATAATGAGAAGAATAACAATAATCACAATAAAAATAATAATCACCATCGAAGGTCGTTGACCAATGAACCATTTCCACAACCAAATGATACAAAAATTACTTTATTTCAAGGTGCAGCATCTTACTCTGCTTTATTGAACATTTATAAACAGAAATCGGAAAGCAAAATAAGTAGAAGATTTAAAATGGGTCCAGTGAATCCACCCACAGAATATATTATGATGAGAGGTCCAGGAGGAAAAGGACACGCTCAGGTTATTATTATTTTATTATTTATTATTTTATTATTATTTTATTATTTTATTATTATTTTATTATCATTATTATTTATTATTATTTTATTATTATTTTATTATTATTATTATTATTATTATTATTATTATTATTTTATTATTTTATTATTTATTTATTATTTTATTATTTTATTATTTATTATTTTTATTATTTATTATTTTATTATTTATTATTGATATTAATTATTTATTCATTTATGAAATTAATAGGTGGCAATTACTGCTACATCTTTAGAAGAATCAAATGACTTTTTCGATATTTCTAATCCTTCATCTTTTTTTAACAACAACAATAATAATATTAATTTAACTGATAAAAAGATACAAAATAATGGTAAAACGTCAATGAGTAATGATAAAAACAACAACAACAACAACAACAATAATAATAGAAATTCATTTTTTGAATCACTGAAAAGATTATCTCAGTCTATATCAGATAAATCTTTTTCATCAGATCCGGAAAGTTTAAAATGTTGTATGACTTTTGTAAATATTCCATGGACTAGTATTATCACGTAAGTGTCTCAATTTAAAATCTATGTTATATAATTTTATATATGTATATAGTTTAAAATGTATCAACTAATTCTTTCTTTCTTTATACTCTTCTTTATTTTTTATATACTTTAGGGACCTTACAACATATGCAAAGAAAAAACGGCAATCATAATTGACAAATTTATTAATATTAATAAATAAATTTATGTTTATTTAATTTTGCAAAAAAAAATAAAGACTTTGTATTTAGGCAATGATATTATTATAGGTTTGGTTTGACAGTATTTTAAAAAAAAAAAAATTCTTTATATTTTTATTATTATTCAAAATCATGTGTAAATTTATTATTAAAAAAAATGAGTACGGAAATTAAAATTTGGTTTTTTTATATATATATATTTTTATTATTATATTTAACATGCAATAATTAATTGTTGTCATTATATTTATCATGCATTGGTTTGATTATGGTTATTATATATGAAAATAGTTGATTGATTTTGTTATTATTGTTTTTTAAACGCAAATGTTATATTTACCAACCCCAACATTTTAAGCAAAGATAAAAAATTTAAAACAATAAATTGAAAAAGAATGAGAATATTGTTTGTTTGTTTGTTTATGAATATTTTCTAATTATTATTATTATTATCTAAGATATTTTATTATCCTCTAATATATATATATATTTATTTATTTATTATTCTCTAAAATTATGATTGATTGATTTTGATTGATGATTATAAAATTTGATTATATTAAAGAATTTGAACTATAAATTTCCTTTTCGGCCATCATTAAAATTTTATAAAATTGATGTTTATATTTTGGATCATTTTTCGCTTTTTCTAAAGATTCATTATTAAGACGTTCAATAATACTAGAACGTCTTTTTAATTCCATTCTAAGGGTTTCAATATCTTTATCTATTACTTTCAATGAATCCATTTCTTTCGGTTGTTCCTTTTTCTTATGACCAATTTCTTTAAGAATTGATTTAATATTACGATTTTTATTAATTCGATTATTAAATTCATCTCGTCTCCTTTCCCTTTCCGTCTTGGCTTTATCTTGACGATTGGGTAATTTTGGTTTTTTATAATTTTGTTTCCTTTTACTGAATTTTTCTTGGTTTTTGGGTAGATCAGAAAATAATAATAATGATTCCATCATTAATTTATAGATATCCAATTTTGGATTTGGTGATCTAAATTAATTAATTAATTTCATACAATTTTTAATAATTTATAATAATAATTATAATAATAATTATATAGAATATTCTGTGAAATATTATGAATATTTATTATTGAGTACACATACGTCGATAATAATAATAAATTATCATCATCATCATCAATATTTTCATTGTCGATTGGTGATTCCACTAGGATTATTTCTTCTTCTTCGCCTTGGTCATCGCCTGCTTCTTCTTCTTCTACTACCAATACTTCTTCTTCTACTTCTTCTCCTTCTCCTTCACCTTCTTCTTCTTCAAGTTTATCTACTGGATCTAATGTTTTATCTTCCTGATAATCACCAAAAATTTCGGGTTCTTCTGGTGAATCTTTTAATCCTTCGCGTTCCGATAAACTTTCTTCAAGATTTTTATATTCTCTATTTAGATTCGAGTATGGCTGAATGCTTTTATTAACATAATTTGTGACACTAGTCGACTTATTCGGAACTAAATATTTAAATTTTATAAATAATTATAATTACATAATTGCGTAGTAGTATTGTAACTATTAATAAAGAAAGGAGGGGAGGAGAGAGGGAGGAATAATATACCTTCATTGTTAAATATTTCAAAGGGATTTGATGGAGTTGGAGGAGGAGGAAATATTAGATTGACCGGTGTAGATTTAAATAGTTCTGGAGCGGAATAAGGGGGATAAGTAGAAAAAGCGGAGGGTTGTTCCTAAAAATATCAGTAAAATAAATTAAAAATAAATTAGTTGGTTAGATAATTAAATAAATAAAAATAAATTTAATAAATAAATTGAGTATCTATTTTTACCATTATAAGAGTTTCATCAACATCCATTAATTCAAGATCTAGATCTTCCACCTCTACGTCCAAAAAGCTAGGAGCGGGTGATATCTCCACATCAGAAGTTCCTCGACATAATGATTCAAGTGTAACAGGTTGTTGATCTTCCTGGAAGAAGTCCCAAGCAACCGGTCTACCACTCGGATCTCGATGTTCATCATTCTTATAAATGAGTAATCTTAATTTGAAATACGCATCTACCACTTTACGTAAGTCGTTAACGGGATCTATTGGTGGTGTTTTAATTTCAGTTGTCTTTTTAATCCCGAGACCTCCTACACTTCCTACACTTCGTAACTGAAAAATAATAAAAAATAATAATGAAATTTAAATATCATAATAATATAAGAATTATAGGTAACGATTATCGTAATATCAAACATTGTAAATGGCATTTGAAGTAATTAGTAGAAGGTGAAATAAAGAAATATAATAGAAATAATACTTGTGAAGGATCAAGTTGTTCTGCAAAACGTTCCGCACGTGCATTACGTTTATTTTTCTCCTCTTGAGATATCCCTCCTATTTATTACATGTTATGAAACATGTTATTATATGTCATAAGATGTTTATTGCATGTTATTATTTGGTTCCTAAATGTCTTGAAATATATATCTTCAATTCAATTACCTCTTCCTCTTGGAGATCTATTATTATTCACTGAAGCTGAATGTCCGGACTGGTCGTCATTTCGATTTGGCGACCTTCCTAGATTATATATATTATATTTATATACATATAAATATATAAATAAAAGAAGTAATAAAATGTTTAATAATCACCATAAACCATTCAAAAATCCTAACCACATATATAGAACCTTTAATTTTCGTGTTAAATATCTATATCAACCTCCTCGCCCTCGTGCAAATCTTTCTTGAATTTGGTTCTTATATCTTCCACCTCGTTTGAAATTCATATCGATAATCAATTATAATAATAATAATAACAATGATAATAATAATCACAATAACTGGGTAAAAACTAAAAATATGATAGTTCAAATAACTTCTTTGAATATATATATATATGTAACTTTGAATAAACTTTACGAGAAGTGTAATGTAATGAAGGGGAATTTTAATGAACCGAGTAAAAAAATCAAAAAAAAAACCTGTTTGTTATATATATATACTATTATATAATTATATCATTTTCTTTTGTGATACATAGCCAAATTTTCCGAATGTGGATAATTTTATAATTTCAAAATTAAGAGCTATTTTTTTCTTCATCGAAGTTGTGGATTCGTTAGCATGCTTCTGTCTGTGGTAGGAAAGTTGTATCGGGTGATTCTTTTTTTTTTTTGACTTGATACTTCGAGCGTTGTAAATGTTTTATAAACGATCTGAAAATTCGAGTTATCGGAAATTTTTATATTATGAAATATTTCTTTGAATCAAATCTTTGCTCATTTTAATAAATCAAAATTCGCATTACATAATATGTAATATATTTTTTAAAAAATTTGAATATTTGACATTCGTAAACGTAATAAATTTCCACAATTATGTATGGAATATATATATATATATATATAAATACATGGTAATATGTCGAAAGCATAAATTTTAAGTAGAAATATGGATTACTACTTTAAGAAATTATCCGTTTAAAGCATAAAGAAATGGTTCTGTTTCTATTTGGTTTCCGTAATCTCATTAATTCTACAAATGACACTGTAGACTTCTGGGATGCCTTGTTGATGCCCGAAAAACCACGAGGAGACAGGTAAAATGATATTAAAGATCACACGATCTGAAATGAAATTTCACATACCATTCAGGAATTGTTTGACAAAGTAACTCCATATTATTAAACGTGAAACCAAATTCATTCCATAGACATCGGAACTATACGTGTCGTCAAAAGTAAAAAGTCTTTGACTCAATTCCTGAAATTTTAATTGTGCCTATATAATTGCGTCAATTGAGTCCAATTTTTCATAATTTTAATTGTGTCTGACTAAATTCAAAAGTTTTGACTACATGTATAATCTACTACCTACAAGGTGGGTGATGAGGACAGTCTTTGTCTGATTGAGAATACTATTACGGCAATCAGGAATAGCTGTATGTCGTTAAATCCATTATTATTCCATTGAATTATCAATGCTGGGTAATCGTCGAATGCTATTCTCTTTTATGACGATGCGGGAAGTACTTTCATCTTGAAAGAATCTCTGGAAGAGATGAAGGTTCTAAACACATGGATCTACAAGGTGAGTGATGAGGGCGGCCTTTGTCTGATCAGGAATATAACCAGCTGGTACGTTGTTGAATCCATTATCATTTCATTGAATTATTAATGCCGGGTTATCGTCGAATGCTACTCTCTTTCATGGTGCAGATGACGATGCGAGAAGTATTTTCATCTTGAAAGAATCTCTGAAAGAGATAAAGGTTCTAAACACATGGATTTACAAGGTGGGTGATTGGTACGATAACCAGGAACAGCTGAATTCCATTGAATTATCAATGTCGGGTCATCATCGAATTCTACTTTCACGGTGCAGAGGACGATGCGGGAAGTACATACTTTCATCTTGAAAGAATCTCTGGAAGAGATGAAGGTTCTAAACACATGGATCAGACAGTAATTCTTATCAACATTTGAACTTTCGGGCAAGTTTTTCAACTTTGATTTCAAATACTGTAGTTCATTACTAAAGGTACACTATATTTATTCATCGAAATTTCAGTTTAAGAATAATCGGTGTAATAATTTTAACAGTTACTTTAATAATATTTTTATTACAATAAAAAAAAATCTCGTAACAAAAAACACTATTTCTTATTGGGAATTTTTAAACCAGAAATCAGAAATATATATGAAAATCCATCAAATTTTTTTAAATAATTTCCATCTTTTAAATATTCTAAAACCATCAAGTATTAATAATATTTTTAATAATAAAGTGAAGCCTCTTTCCTATTGATATATTATATATATATATTTGAAAATATTATTTTACCTCATTTCATTTATATCTGCAATATTAAATCCACTTAGAATAATAAAAACAGTACCAAAACCACCTTTTTCTATTTCTTTAAATCCATTATGAGGTATCATCCGTTCTATTAACATTTGCTGCTTCTTGTATAGATCTTGCTATTGTTCTAATTTTACCATCTTCCATGGTAAGCAATCCTGCAATTGTACATCCTGTGGGAGTTGTTACAGTATCTGATAGATATTTATTAGTTAGTAAAACCATTCTTACTGCTTCTTAAAGTGCTATAAATTAAAAGAATTGAATGAATTTAAAGTATTTATATTGATTTAATATATATATATATTTATATTTATATTTTTTAAAAAAAGAAAAAGATGGAATCTGATAATGTTTACCATGCGCTGACAATTCAAACATGATATCACGGAGGAGCCCCATCCATCTGCCATAGATTCCAATATAACACTATATGAATAAGAATTAATATTGTTAATATATTATTAATATGTTATAATGCGAATGCTGGACTACTTCCAGAAAGTTCCATGGCTGCGCCAAAATTTTTTATCTCACTCGTCCCAAGAGGCAAATTCTTTGTCTTCCGCTTTAACATCATTTCGACAACTAATTACTGTCATTCCTTCGCGTATCTGTTTAATGATTAATATTACTTCATTTAAAACTTATTGTTCAAATAAATTTTCAAATTAAAAAATAGAATTTGTAACACTAACGAATAATTCAAAGTTTTCTAATTAAAAAAAAAAAATAATAATAATATACGTATTATACCATGCAAGGAGCATTGGGCATAGCTCTAATGATTTTAGTTGTTAAAGGAACCCATTGCTCGAGTTGATTTATTGTCACTCCTGCCAATATATTGATAAGAAGTTTATTCTCTAATGCTTGAGCCATCCCATCCTCCATTAAAATTGATTATGCTACTTGTGGTTTTGAACTTTATTAAATTAAATATTTTTTTATAATAATATTTTCATAGAAAAATACACTTATTAATCATATACCATAATAACACGATATCAGCATCATTAACTCCTTTAACATTTCCTTCAACTAACAACGTGACTTTATTGTTAAAATTTCTTATTCGAGCACCGGATTCTTCTCTTGAAGTACAAACAATGTACTTTTTTGGTGTATACGTTTGGTCCCCATCTTGACCTGAGATCATACTCGCAAAAATTCCTGATAAAATGGCCTTCCCATCGTGCCACAACCCAAAATACATAATATAGGATCTTTTGGTAACATTTTTAAAATAAGTTGAACGGTTTTAAATGTATAATTAAACCACAAGCAAAAAGCGAACATTTATTTTGTGCAGCGTAATAAAATCAAGATAATAAAATTGATCTAATTCATAGAAATTTTCTCTTCCACATGAATTTTTTTTTTTGATTTTTCTGAACCATTATCATAAATATTTATTATACTAACTTGAAGTTCCTTTTGAACTAAAGTTACTCAATTCCTGTATGGTTTCGTTATTCCCAAAGATACCAACTATTTTATATAATTATTCAGCAAATGAGTTAAATTTTTTTTTATTCTTAATTTCATCGAAAATTAATAATTCTTTCATTATAATTAAGATAATCAATTCTAATATCTTTAATAAATTCTACCACTGAAGAATTATTCTCTAATGGCTTTAGCGGGTCATAAAATCCAAATACTTTTGCATCACTTAAAACAGTTGAAAAATTTAGTTTAGAATAAACAGTATCATCATTAATTTTATCTCGTTTAATATATTCTACTTTGCAAATTTTTCATTTTTTCCCAATATTAATAATAAAACATAAGACAGAATATAATAAAAACTCATAAAGCGATAAGAATAAATTTCTTTTCATGTTAACTGATTTTATTTATTTTTATATGTAAGAAACTATTATATCACAATAAAATAGCACATATATAAATAGATGAGAAATAGTTTCGGGTGGTTTCGACTGTTACTCCCGACATATTTATATTGTCTTTTTTATTAAAAAAAATTAAGTATTGTATTATACACGCACATTTTATATATACATGTATTATTGTCTGGAGAACATTTCATGGACGAGTAAATTGATACCAAAATTCATTTTGATGCTTTAAAAGTTCTGATCTTGATGCAACTTGCTGTCCGATTTTAGATAAAGATTGTTAGATAAATAAAATAAATGAAAAAATCCATTATGTTTTTGATGCCAAGATTATATTTCTTGTTGACATTCTTCACAAAGTGCCATTTTGTCTGTTATTATTTTTTTTAAAAGGTTCCGGTTGTTGCACAAATAAATATTACAGATTACTTACAATTTAGGTATTTTATTCCCTAAAATAATAAGTGAATGATGCGGAATATTCGAAAGGTAATATGAACAATATGAGGAAATAGGTTCTAATGTAAATTTTCTACCAAGAGGAAGAGTAAATTGTGGCCATGGAAAAGAGTAATTGATTGATGAGCATATAGAAATCTAACCTCGCCATTATTCGATTCAATTCATTATTCAAAACTAATGCTTGTTCAATTTTTATCGAGTTTTTGTAACTTTTGCGTAAGTATTATCTTTCATTATCTCAATAATAAAAAAAAAATCAAAAAAAAAACTCATTCAAGGTTCAAATAATTTCACTGCGTGATTTACTCAAATAATTTCATTACGTGATTTACTTTTCCCCTAATAAATTCTAAAAAAGATATACAGCAATAATTTACTTATTGCTTTATTTGCGTTATTTAATCTATAATCGTCAAGAATGCATACTGTATATAACCTTTTGGCCATATGAGCTATTCTAGACCTTCGGGCCAAGAAAATCCTATTCATTTAAACAGGTTATGCTTGTATACGTCGAGACTTCGTATATATTATATATAAATCTTGTGGATTTATAAAATAGAAAGTACGTGTTAATATATACACGTACATTTTATAATGTTTAGAAACTAAATCAACATAAACAATTGAATCTGGTTTTAATAAAATATTTTTTTTTAACTTTAACTAGAAGGCGCTGTTGATTCATGTGTTCAAATAAACAATCTTGATCCTTGAAAATTAGATCATCTGATACGTAATGTGTCTTAGTTATAGCGTTGCAAAGCGGGTAAGATAATTCTTTAATTGGGAAGTGACTACCATATCTACCTTGTGAAAAATCAAATTATTTTGAAAGGAATTCTTTTTAAAAAAAATTTTACCAAATGCGTCATTATATGATTTTAAAGACATTTTTTTTTTTAAAAAAAAAAAAAAATTCACCAAATGCGTCATTATACCTTGTGTAATATTTATTGTTTTTATGCAGACGAACGAATTTTGGTGGTGATTATGAATAAAAGCCTAGGTGATTATATTATATAAAAAATTTCTTGGAACCGAATAAAGTGGTGATTATAGATACGAGCCAGTCTTTCTTGTATTTCCAGAAAAAATATTTAATCACAGAATGATATAAACAATATTGATACATTTATACATTTATACTTCTATATAAAATTACATTAACCAATCAAAATTACCTAAGTCACGTTTTCTTATGTTAAGTAAGCCTGCCGACCTGAGCTGGGATCTTAAATCACATAGGTGAGAAATTTATTGAGTGCATATAAAGATTCCGGATCTTCGTAAGCAAAAGAAACATTGAATTATGAATTTGAAAGAATCGTAGAGTTGGTATCAGTATCAAAATAACGACTCAAACCATTACCATTGTTAGCTATACACATGTCCGTTAATGCAATATTCCTTATTTCTTTCCATGGCCGAATAGAAAAATTACTATTTTTTAAACACGTATCATTATTTTTCATCAATCCAGTTATTGATTTTGATTCATCTTTCATAATTCCACTGAGATCAAACCCCCAAATCAATTTTTTAATATCTATTCCTTTAGAATCTTTAAGTTGGTTAAATAAACTATTGAAAGTAACAGTATAACCATTTTGAGGAGCATTATAATTATCATCTGGATCAAGATAGAATGCCTAAAGAATATATAAAGACAATAATTATAATAATAATATAAAGATAATAATTTAAAAATTCTTACTTGGATAATCGTATAATTTACGTACTCTTGAATACTAGAAATATCGTTTAAAGGTGCCGATAAATCATTTGCGTTCGCTGTAAATGTTGTTGTGTTCCAATTCGTTATATTATTTAGATTTTCTAATGTAATTACGACTATTAACAATATTGACTTATACACAATTATTAAATTAATAGAACTAATAGAATTAAAAGAATTAATGGAGTCAAGTCCATATTTTTCGACATTATATATTATTACTTAGCTAAAATAATTAAATTCTAATGAGGTGATTGAAAGTAATATCTATATTAAAATGTATTATAAATTAATATTACATTGGTGTTATCGTAAACATTATCACAAATATTATTATACTAACCTGAAGTACCTTTGAACTAAAGTTACTCCTTAAATCATTCAATTCCTGTGCATGTATTTAGAACAAACATCATCATTAATTTCAACTCGTTTAATATATTCTACTTATTTACTTTAAAGGAAAAACTTGCAAATATTTCATTTTTTTCCACAATTAATAATAAAACATAAGACAGATGTAATAAAAACTCATAAAGTGATATGAATAAATATCTTTTCATGTTAACTAATTTTATTTATTTTTATATATTATCACTATTTTAAGTGCATATCATATCACAATAACACAATAAAATAGAATATGTATAAATAGATGAGAAACAAAATAGTTTCGGTGGTTTCGACAGTTACTTCCGACATATTTATATTATCTTTTTTATAAAAAAAAAATTATCGATAAGTACTGTATTAAATTTCTTTATCTATTATAATAATTATTATTAACCATTTACTTATCATCATCTATACCCGCACATTTTAAATAATGCAAGTATAATTTTCATTGTTTAAATAAAACAACAAATATTGGCGTGTATATTTGCGATGAAAAAATATTTAAACAATGAAAAAACTTCTTTAGTTAGCTTGAAAAATGGCTAATCACTTTCTCTATCTCACCTCATATATTCTCGTTTTTCTCTTTCTCATCTCTTCCGTCTCGACTGAAGTTTCGTACACTTTGCCTGGTATACTGAAGCTGCTATAATCTTTTGTTTATCTCAACTTCCAAATGAAATAAATTTCTCTATTCTCTTATCAGATAGGTGGTATAGCGCTGGTGATGAACAATATTATATTGTGGGAGTCGATTCCTCGATTTTTTATGGGAATACGATAAGTACTTTTAAAATTTGTCTTCAAGTTTTGGATATTAATATGAACTCATTTTTTTTTAAAAAAAAAAAAAAAATAGATCGGAACAAGTGGATTTGTAAAATCGGATCCAATCTTCGAAGGGAGATTATCTAATTTTTTTGGTACTATGATGCAAAATTTTTTTCCTCAAGACTTTTTGGGCAAACGAGTCCGATTAACAAGCTTCGTGAAATCCAATGTAAGAACTCTATCGATCATTTAGAAAACACAATAATTTCCTTAATTTATTTTCTTTGTTCAGAATGTCACAGGTTGGGCTGGTATGTGGATGCGAGTTGATACAAATAAAACTCAAACTCTCAATAATATGTATTATCGACCTATCACTGGTAAGTTACTTGTTTAGTTATTTAAATAATCGGGTTTCTAATATTATTACTATTTATAGGCACTGTTGATTGGAAGAAATGTGAAAGTATTTTAGATGTTCCCAATGACACAGTCAGTCTTTCTTTTGGCGTTTTAGTACATGGTGAGTCTGTTTTTATAATAAATCAATCATAATGTAGCTGAATTATAGTATTCACATCCTATTTTATTTTAGGTGATGGGGAAGCTTGGTTCAATCAATTCGAATTTAATACAGTCGACGAAAGTCAAGTTCTAACTACTAACTATAGTGTTTATCCTATAAATGGAACAACATATTCTGGACAAACTCGATCATCCAATTAATCTCTTTACATCATATTCTGTGACTACTGCTACCGTTGTTAATAACAATAACAATACCAAGGTCACCAAGGACTCCAGAGTGATTATTGGCACCACAATAGGTGGCTTTGTTGGCGGGATAATTGTGTCTGCGGTTGTGTTCATGACGTACCAATGGTATAAAAACCGTAAATACATACCAACGCCGGCTGAAAGCCAAAAATAAAATCACTTAAGAATTTTATTTTTTATATACTTGGTTGTTTTTGAAATTATCAATATATAACAAATATTATTCTAATATGATTTGTTTTTGAGACAAGAGTATCATATATTACTTTTTATTTGTGAAAATTAGAATTCGCTTATACTACCTCAAAAATATTTATTTTTTTGGAAAACAATGACAGAAGTTTCAACGTGCATTAAAAATTAAAATTCATATTTTGAATAGCATATTTTTATTTGTTAATCAATTAAAGGGAAATTCTTCTCTTTCTTCTCCTTGAACAATGTAAAAGCCGATTAATAATAATGTAGCAAATAATATACATCCAACAACCCCAATAACCACTTTGTTATTACTATTATTATTATTATTATTATTAAATTGTTGTAGTATTATTTCCGTTACTTATTGATTTTATAAATTATAAATTCCAATATGCTATTATTAATTGAATCAAATGCTAAATTTGCAATTGATATTCCAGCAAATTTATCAGGATTTTCGTAAAGCGAAAGGCACATTGAGTTTAGAATTTAAAGAATTGTAGAGTTAGTATCAATATCAAAATAACAACTCCATCACCATTATTAGCTATACACATATCCGTCAATGCAATTTTCCTTATTTCTTTCCATGGCCAAAAGAAAAATTACTGTTAGTTAAACACCCATCATCATTTTTGTCAATTCAATCCCCAAATCAATTTTTAAATTTTGTTTTAGGTTCTTTTAAGTTGATTAAATAAACTATCGAAAGAAACATTATTTTGAGAAGCGATATAATTATCATCTGGATCAAGATAAATGCCTAAAGAATATATAAAGATAATAATTATATTATAAAATAATAACAATATAAAGATAATAATTTAAAATTCTTATTTAGATAATCTGGATAATCGTATAAATAACATAATCTTGAATGCTAGAAATATCGTTTAAAGGGTGCTTTTAAATCATTTTCGTGAATGCATTTATATTATTTAGATTTGGTAAAATAAAATTAAGATTGGCCTCAAGTCGGACCAAGCTGGACCCTACTTCCGACATCTTTTTATAAAGTACTTTTATATATTATAATCCCATTTAGGAATGGTAAGAATTTCATTAATAAACAAATATACAAATATGTGCATGCACATTTGTGATGAAAACTTATATTTAAAAAATGGCAACACTTTTTAGTTAGCTTGAAATGGCTAATCACTTTCTCTATCTCACCCCATATATTCTCATTTTTCTCTTTCTCCTCTCTTCTGTCTCGACTGAAATTTCGTACACTTTGCCTGGTATATACTGAAACCGCTATAAACTTTTGTTTGTTTCAACTTCCACATGAAATAAATTTATCTACTCTCTTATCAGATGGGTGGGAAAACTATAGTGATGAACCATATTATTTTATGGGAGTCGATTCCTCGATATTTTATGAGAATGCGGTAAGTACTTTTAAAATTTGTCTTTAAGTTTTGTATATTGATATGAACTCTCTTTTAAAAAAAAAAAATAAAAAATAGATCGGAACAAGTGGATTTGTAAAATCGGATCCAATCTTCAAAGGGAGATTATCTAATATTGATGGTATTATGGCGCAATATTTTTTTCCTCGAGACTTTTTGGGCAAACGAGTCCGATTAACAGGCTTCGTGAAATCCAGTGTAAGGACTCTATCGATCATCTAGAAAACACAATTATTTCCTTAATTTATTTTCTTTGTTTTAGAATGTCATAGGTTCGGCTGGTATGTGGATGGCAATTAATGCAAATAGAACTATAACCATCGATTTTATGTCTAATCGACCCATCAATGGTAAGTTACTTGTTTGGTTATTTAAATAATTGGGTTTCTAATAATAATATTATTATTTATAGGCACTGTTGATTGGAAGAAATATGAAAATATTTTAGATGTTCCCAATAATACTATAAGTCTTCTCTTTGGCGTTTTCTTAGCTGGTGGGTCTGTTTGATAATAATTGATCATAATGTAGCTGAATTATCGTATTCACATCCTATTTTATTTTAGGAGATGGGCAAATTTGGGTCAATCAATTCGAATTTAACACAGTCGACGAAAGTCAAGTTCTAACTACTAACTATAGTGTATATTCTACAAATGCAACAACATATCCTGGACAACTCGATCATCCAATTAATCTCTTTACATCATATCCTGTGACTACTGCTACTGTTGTTAATGACAATACCAATACCAAGGTTACCAAGGACTCCAGAGTGATTATTAGTATCACAATAGGTGGCTTTGTTGGCGGGATAATTGTGTCTGCGGTTGTGTTTATGACGTACCAGTGGTATAAAAACCGCAAATACATACCAACCGGCTGAAAGCCAAAAATAAAATTACTTAAGAATTTTATTATTTATATTTGGTTGTTTTTAAAATTATTGGATATCATTCTTATATTATTTTGTTTTTTAGTTTGATACAAGAATATCATGTATTACTTTTGTAATTTATTTATTTATTTTATTTTATGACCAATAAACGTTCTATGTGAAAAATTAGAATTCGGTTGTGCTGCTTCAAAAAATTTTATCTTTTAGAAAAGTTTCAGAGATACCAACGTGCATTAAATTCATATTTCGAATATCTTGAAAATAGTATATTTTTATTTTGGATGAAAATGGAGCGATTATTAACTATCATCATTATCATCATTACTAGTGAATATATTTTATTTTTACTGCTACTGCTACTAAAAAAAGATTCTTTCTTTTTGATGTTCTTTTCGATCCAAGCTTCGATTTATCCAACGAAGTTCTTTGTGGAGATTACTGATAACGGTAAAAGCTAGCTGTAGCTGGACTGAGTCCGATTTCTTTAGATAAAACGTCATACATTTTCGTAGGGGAACGTCTCTCATTTTTTCTCCTTTCGTTAAAGTAGCAGTGAATTCGACCCAATTAGTTTTAGTTTCAATAGAATTTTCAGATCGATATGTTTGCAAGAAATGCCTAAATTTCCAGCGTATCACAAACCTCTACTTCGGGCTTCACTTCATTCCGCTTCAGTGCATATTTTATTAATTTCATTATTTAGAGCTAAAATATCTTGTCTGAGTTTTTGTACAGGAGATAGTGGTATAATTTTATTACGAAGTTATGGCACTAACGCGCCTCGAATAAATATAAATAGAATTGCGAGAAATATAAAGCATCTCCATTGTTAAAATACCTCGATCAAAAAAATATCAGATGTACTGTATGAATGGCATTTGCGGCCTCTCTTTTTAATCGTCAAGAATAATCTGGTATATTTCATAATGTTTAGAAACTAAATCAAGTTTGTTACTTGCATATGTATATATTTTTTCAGTATAACAATTGAATCTGGTTTTTAAAATGAACTTTTTATTTATAACAATCTTGATTCCGTTTAATAGTTATGAATAAGATAATTCTTTAATTGGAAAGTGACTATCGTTATCTATGTTCAAGTTTGTAAAAAAAAAATCATATTTAAAATGGTTATGTAGCACTGCTTTTTGTATCTCCAAAACGTTTGAAATATAAAAAATGTATTGTGAAATTATTTTAATATAAACTATATAAAACGAAATGAAAATTATTTTATCCAATTTATAAAATTGAGTGCCATATTCATCACGCGATCACCTGATGTAAAAGCCGATTAACAAAACTTTATTATTATTATTATTTCCGTTACTATCATGATTTCATTATTTTCAGGAGTTATAAATTTCGATATGCTGCTTTATTAATTGAATCAAAAGCTAAATTTGCAATTGATATTCCAGCAAATTTATCAGTGGCCCAATTGAGTTTAAGATATAAAGATTCAGGATTTTCGTAAGCAAAAGTCACATTGAGTTGTAAATTTGAAAGGATCGTAGAGTTATTTCTTTCCATGGCCAAATAGAAAAATTACTGTTATTTAAACACTCATCATCATTTTTATCCCAAATCAATTTTTTTAAATTTTGTTTTAGGTTCTTTAAGTTGCTTAAATAAACTATCGAAAGAAACATTATAACCATTTTGAGGAGCACTATAATTATCATCTGGATCAAATTATAAATAAAATAATAATAATATAAAGATAATAATTTAAAATTCTTACATCATTAAGACTGCCACAACTAATAATATTTACCTATATACAATTGTTAAATTATTAAATTATTAAATTAAAAGAATTAATAGAATCAATAGAATCAATAGGACTAATAGAATAATTTGGTATACCCATATGTTTTGATATTAGATTTAGAGATCTAGCAAAAAAGATCTGTTGATGCAATTGAAAGTAATATCTATATTAAAATATTACCAAGTAACTCAAAAAGAAGTAAAAAGTGGAAATTAAAATTAAAAAAAGTAGTATATTAATTTAACATTAGTGTTAAACGTTATAATAAATATTATCATAGTTCCTTTGAACTAAATTTACGCCTTAAATCATTCAATTGTTGTATGGTTTCGTTAAACACAAAATCCGAAGGCATCAACTATTTTTATATAAATGAGTTAAATTTTTTTTTTTTGTTCTTAATTTCATCGAAAATTAAAAATTCTTTGGATTTCCAATATAATTAAGTAATATCTTTAATAAATTCTACCACTGAAGAATTAATTTTCTAATGGCTTTAGCGGGTCATAAAATCCAAATACTTTTGCATCACTTAAAACAGTTGAAAAATTTAGTTTAGAAATATGTTCTACTTTATTTACTTTAAAGGAAAAACTTGCAAATATTTCATTTTTTCCCACAATTAATAATAAAACATAAGACAGATGTAATAAAAACTCATAAAGTGATATGAATAAATATCTTTTCATGTTAACTAATTTTATTTATTTTTATATATTATCACTATTTTAAGTGCATATCATATCACAATAACACAATAAAATAGAATATGTATAAATAGATGAGAAACAAAATAGTTTCGGTGGTTTCGACAGTTACTTCCGACATATTTATATTATCTTTTTTATAAAAAAAAATTAATTATTGTCTATACACGCACATTTTATATATAAATAATGGGAATTTTCATTATTTATACAAATATAGACATGTACATTTGTGATGAAAACTTATTTAAACAATGACAAAATTTTTAGTTAGCTTGAAATGGCTAATTACTTTCTCTATCTCACCTCATATATTCTCGTTTTTCTCTTTCTCATCTCTTCTGTCTCGACTGAAGTTTCGTACACTTTGCCTGGTATACTGAAACTGCTATAATCTTTCGTCTATTTCAACTTCCACATAAAATAAATTCTTCTATTCTCTTATCAGATGAGTGGTATAGCGCTGGTGATGAACAATATTATATTGTGGGAGTCGATTCCTCGATATTTTATGAGAATGCGGTGAGAACTTTCAAAATTTGTCTTTAAGTTTGAATATTATATGAACTCTCTTTTTTTTAAAAAAAAAAATAGACCGGAACAAGTGGATTTGTAAAATCGGATCCAATCTTCGAAGGGAGATTATCTAATTTTTTTGGTACTATGGCACAAAGATTTTTTCCTCGAGACTTTTTGGGCAAACGACTTCGATTAACAAGCTTCGTGAAATCCAATGTAAGAACTCTATCGATCATTTAGAAAACACAATAATTTCCTTAATTTATTTTCTTTGTTTTAGAATGTCACAGGTTGGGCTGGTATGTGGATGCGAATTGATACAAATATAACTCAAACTCTCGATAATATGTATTATCGACCTATCACTGGTAAGTTACTTGTTTGGTTATTTAAACAATTGGGGTTTTCTAATATTATTATTATTTATAGGCACTGTTGATTGGAAGAAATATGAAAGTATTTTAGATGTTCCCAATAATACGGTCAGTCTTCTCTTTGGGGTTTTATTATCTGGTGAGTCTTTTTTATAATAAATTAATCATAATGTAGCTGAATTATAGTATTCACATCCTATTTTATTTTAGGTGATGGGGAAGTTTGGTTCAATCAATTCGAATTTAATACAGTCGACGAAAGTCAAGTTCTAACTACTAACTATAGTGTTTATCCTATAAATGGAACAACATATTCTGGACAAACTCGATCATCCAATTAATCTCTTTACATCATATTCTGTGACTACTGCTACCGTTGTTAATAACAATAACAATACCAAGGTCACCAAGGACTCCAGAGTGATTATTGGCACCACAATAGGTGGCTTTGTTGGCGGGATAATTGTGTCTGCGGTTGTGTTCATGACATACCAATGGTATAAAAACCGTAAATACATACCAACGCCGGCTGAAAGCCAAAGATAAAATTACTTAAGAATTTTTTTTAATATAATTTATATAAAGTTGTTTTTGAAATTATCGATATATATCAAATAGCATTCTAATATTATTTTTGTTTTTTTTTAGTTTTGAGATAAGAATATCATTTTGTATATTAATAAACGTCTTTGATTATCTATGTGAAAAATTAGAATTCGCTTGCGCTAAAAATGTTTATTTTTTCAGTTTCAGTAATACCAAAACGCATTAAAAAAAATAAAATTCATATTTTGTATATCTTGAGAATAGCATATCTTTATTTTTTAGATGAAAACGAAGCTGGCGCCAGCTAATTTGCGAGCTTGCATAGGTAAACTACCGCACGAAGTATCCGCTGGGGCAAAATACCCCCCTTGAAATATATTCCCATAAATTTCCAATATATTTCAATGTGTACCATATTTTATACCTTTAAATAGTAAATTTATGTAGCTTTAATATTTTTTTCCGTGTAAAGTACCCCCTGGGGTACAATTCATATTTTCAGATGGTGGGTATAATATACTGAGGTGGCACGAATGCCACGGGGAGGATTGCGGAAGGTTACGAATGTCACGGGAGATGGTAGCAAGATGACAGTGTTGCAAAGGTATCGTTTTTGATATATTTATGGTTATTTTTTTGATATATCAAATTTCATGTGACAAAATAGTTATTTTT
>CAJVPK010000420.1:0-33442 GCA_910592015.1 Diversispora eburnea | reverse complement strand
GTTTTATATAGAATAACTAAAATGATTTATTTTTAAAAATTGTCAGGTGTCTCTATACTTTTTACCAGTGAGTGTATCTGTTCCCTTGACAAATAGTAAAGATTTAATATGCAAGTAATAGATTTAGAAACTCGTTGTTATTTAATTAATTATTAATTGAAAGTCGATGTTTAAGTATGTTAAGTAGAAAAAAAATTACTTATAAAGATCCAACTTAATGATGAAATTTAAGTTATACCTGATACTTATGAATTATCTTTTGGTTGTTAAATATCATGTGACTTGAATACTCAAATAAGCGATCAGAAATTATTATTTGTTTCGTCTCACAAACAACTCATTATTGATATATCTTGATATGGTTAAACGCAAATAGAGTTTTTTGAATCTCTACGTAACCCCAATTATTTACATTTGTTAAAAAAGGAATTGAAAATTTTATAATTTCCACGTGCATAACAAAAAAATTCCAATAAAATTTGGCCACGATTTAATGATTCAAAATTTGCCTATAAATATAAATTTTATAATTTTTGGATAATTAAATTGCGAACGAATAACATGTCGAATAGGCAAGGTAATAATAATAACAATGGATATTAAAAATTTAAATAAAAATAACAATAATTTGTTATTTGTGAATAAATATTGAAAGAAACTTTATTTAATAATAGTAATAGTAGTAGTAAAAACTTTTCTAAATGCTTCCTATAGATAAACCTTCGACGTCTGGTTCAACAGACAACGTGAGATACCGAAAAACAAAGAGTCATAAAGAATATCCCTCTTCTATATATGATATGTATGAAGATAATTTTAAAGATAAGAAGAATAGAAGACCCCTCCTTGGAGTATCTATTGATGATATGGCTTACCTTTGTGGACTTCTTATAGTTTCTTTACTTGTTCGTTTATATGATATACGCCATCCTAGTTCAGTAGTGTAAGTTTTTATATTAAAATATGAATGTAATTATTTTTTAAGGTCACAATGATCACTGATCTATTATAATAATTTATATTAATAGTTTTGATGAAGTTCATTTTGGTGGCTTTGCTACGTAAGAATTCACAAGAATTTATGTCGATCCATTTCAAAGATATATTTATTTTTATTTTTATTTTATTTTTATTTTATTTTTTATTTTATTTTTATTTTTATTTAATATATTTGTATTTAATTAATTAGAAAATACATTAAGGGTAGATTCTTTATGGATGTACATCCACCATTAGCAAAATTATTAATCACACTTGCTGGTGTATTGGGTGGATTTGAAGGAAATTTTGATTTTAAGGAAATTGGCAAGTAAGTTTAATTAAAAATATTCAACTTGAAAATAATAAACGTGTTTTTCAAGTGAATTTTTTTTAAAAAAAAAATTAATTGATTTTTTTTTTCTTCTCAATTAGGGATTATCTTGAACCAAAAGTTCCATATGTATCAATGCGTTTAATGCCCGCATTCTTGGGAGTAATGGTTATGCCAATGGCATATCTGACAATTAAGTTGGCGGGTTTTTCAAGGGCTTCGGCTTTACTAGTAGCAACTCTATTAATATTTGGTAATTTGAATTTTATTTTATTTAAAGAATAGTTTTTTTTTTTAGTTGTGAATTATACAAGTATAAATTTTATTTTTTTCTAATTATTTATTCTTTACACAAAACTAATAGAAAATGGGTTGGTAACTCAAAGTAGATTAATTCTATTAGATTCACCTTTAGTCGCAGCTGTTTCCTTTACCACTTTAATGTGGGTCAAATTTCAAAATGAACAACAAAGGTATGATTTTTTATTATATTTCATTTTCTCTTTACCTTTATGATAATATTAATTTTGTTAAATTTATATAATAGACCATTTCAATTGTGGTGGTGGTTTTGGATGGCAATGACTGGTGTTGGGATTGGGCTTACTGTAAGGTATTTTTTTTTAAAAAAAATTGATAATTCAATCAATTATATTTATTTATTTATTAATTTGTTTATTTATTATTTAATTAATTAATTATTTATTCATTCATTTGTTTGTTTGTTTATTTTTATTAATGTTCATATAATATAAGAATGTATATATAATTTAATGTTAAATATTAATTTCAATTTTATAGCATGAAATGGGTTGGTCTTTTTACAATGGCCTTTATTGGTTTATCTACAATTAAAGGATTATGGGATATACTTGGTGATTTAAAAATATCTCCGGTAAATATATTTGATAATGAAAATATTTAATATTGAAAAAAATTTTTTATTTCGAATGTACTATACATATACCGTTTTATATTTAATGCTGATTAATTTTTGTAGGTTGAATGGATGAAACATTTTTTCGCGCGTTTTTTGTGTTTGTTAGTGATTCCTTTCGTATTATATTTGTTCTTCTTTGTAATTCATTTTGCAATTCTGCAAAATAGTGGTGATGGTGATGGTTTTATGAGTTCAGAATTTAGAATGACTTTAGGAGGTCGTAGTTCACAAGAAGCTTCCCCTATAGGTAATTTATTTTAATTTATTTTATTTTATTTTATTTTATTTTATTTTTATTTTTGTATTCTATTCTAAAATTTGATTGAAAATATTAAAAAAAAATTTTTTCATTCTATTGTATTATCACATTAGATATAGCTTTTGGGTCTTCAGTTAGTATTAAACATGCTAACACTTTAGGCGGATATTTACATTCTCATAAACATGTTTATCCAGGAGGAAGCAAACGTAAATATACGATAACGCACAATTATTTAATAATTTAAATAATTTTGTATTTACTAATTTGCTAATTATGTTGATTTTTTTTTTTTTGTATTAGAGCAACAAATTACATTGTATCCACATCAAGATGAAAATAATATTTGGCTCATTCAAAATAAAACTGATCCCGAAGTTCCATTTAATGTTTCAGAACCTTCGTGGATTTATAATGGTGCAGTTATTCGTTTATATCATCCTAAAACGCATAAACGATTGCATAGTCACGATGTAAGGGCCCCAGTGACTGAAGCAGATTATCAAAATGAAGTAAGGTGAGTTAATACATATAAGGAAATCTATTATTATTATTATTTTTCTCAAGTATTTTTCTTATTTTTCGTATTTTTGTTTAAATTAAAATTTTTTTTATTTCTATTTTCCTAGTGGTTACGGATATGAAGGATTTGAAGGTGATGCTAATGATTATTGGAAAGTGGAAATTGCTAATCATGATAAATCAGATCCACAATCTGGTGAAAGGCTTCGAACTCTTCATACAAAATTCAGACTTCAACATACAATTACTGGATGTTATCTTTTTTCACATAATGTAAAATTACCTGACTGGGGTTATGAACAACAAGAAGTTACATGTGTGAGAGGTGGAAATTATGAGAAAACATTATGGTTTATTGAAACCAATTCTCACCCAACTCGTAAGTGAATATAATTTAATATAATTGAATATAAAAAAAATTGGTCTAATTTATTCAAAATTGTTAAACTAATAAATAATTTTATAATACTTTATATAATAATTATTTTCAGTTCCCAATGATACCGAGAAGGTAACTTATAAAATACCTGGATTCCTTAGTAAAGTCTGGGAGCTTAATAAAGTGATGTGGAATACAAATAAAGGATTAACTGACGATCATCCTTATGATTCTCGTCCTCCTTCTTGGTTTTCATTAAGACGTGGAATTAGTTTCTGGGGAAAAGATCATCGCACAATTTATTTACTAGGAAATCCTTTAATATGGTGGTCATCTTCTATAGCAATTATCTGTTTTTTGGCTTTAGAAATGATCATAATTTTAAGAGCTAAGAGAGGATACAAGGATAATTTAAACATTAATAAACAACATTTCGAGTCTTGGGCTGCTTTGTTTTTCATGGGATGGTGTTTACATTATTTCCCATTTTATTTAATGGCTCGTCAATTATTCTTACATCATTATTTCCCTGCATTATATTTTGCAATACTTTTAGTGGGTGTTGGATTTGATTTATTTACATTTAGACTTTCAAATAGGAAAAAAATGATTTGCGCTTTAATAATTATAAGTATTTCAATCACAATTTTTTATATGTTTTCACCTCTAACATATGGTAGTAAATGGACAAAATCTTCTTGCAGAAGTATGAAATGGGTGGATACTTGGGATTTCGATTGTGAGCAATTTCATGATAGTTATGAACAATATTTGAATACGTCATCGGCGGCGGAAATAGATAATACAGCAACTTTAGAAGGAGTTCAGGAACCAGAAGCAAAAATAGAAGGTGATGAAGGTCAACGTATTATACAAAACAATGATAGTGACGAACAAGATAAAAAAGAAACATATGTAGAAACAGTAGAAGTAGTTGTAACAGTAAATAAAACAGTAATATATACAGAAACACCTGAAACAACAGAAACACCTGAAACAACAGAAACAATAGAAGAAACACCTGAAACAACAAAAACAATAGAAGAAACAACTGAAAAAACAAAAACGGTAGAATTACTTGTAACAGTAAAAGTGGACCAAAGTGGAAATGAAATACACTCAAACGATGGTGATAGTCACACTGAAGAAGAAAGAACAGAAGAAAAAAGAGAAGATAAAACGGAAGATAAAACAGAAGAAAAAATAGAAGATAAAACGGAAGATAAAACAGAAGATAAAACAGAAGAAAAAAGAGAAGATAAAACGGAAGATAAAACAGAAGAAAAAATAGAAGAAAAATAGAACCGAAAAAAAACCGAGAAAAAAATTATTTCCAGATAATACCAATGAATAGATTTGATTAATTTCTTTTAGAATAAAGGTTCACTATTTTTTGAAATTTTCCTAATTTTCAATTTAATTAATGATTTTGTATACAATCTTTTTTTTTTAATATATATAAATATATTTATATTGGTAATATTATAATATTATTGTGTTTGGTAAAATTATTCATTTTTAATATTATTCATAAATAAATGATCCTTTAATTAAATTTATATAGAGAATTGTTTTGAAATATTTATAATGAAAAATATATCATACATGTATGTCCAATTAACTTACATAAATAATGAAATTTATAAAAAAAAAAAAAAAATTTCTTCCACTAAAATAAATCAGATAAATTATTTAAAGCTAAACTTCATGATTTTCACTTTCTAGAAATTCTAGAAATAAAGAAATTCTAGAAATAAAGAAATTCTAGAAATAAAGAAATTCTAGAAATAAACCAATTCTACAAATAAACCAATTCTACAAATAAACCAATTCTAGAAACAAAGGATAAAATAAAATCAAAAATCAAACTTCAGTACTATTAGTAGTACGTCCTTCTGGTACTAGTGGTCTACCATCACGACCAAGAAGAGAACTTGTTTCATCAACACTAAATGGTCCATGCCCAAGACGTTGATTTCTAAAGTGCCAGCAAATGCACATTATGAGAAGAATTCCTTGAAGACATCCAGTAACAAGGAAAACAATCCAGGTTGTCCACCTTGTTCCAGGACGAATGGCAAGAGAATAGACAAAAAGAAAAGATCCAGGTGTTTGCATAAGCATCATAGGAATACTAAGTGCACCTACGGCCTGTATAAAATAATTTAATTTAATAATTTAGTAATTTAGTAATTCATTCGTTTAAAAAATTTTATATAACTTTCATAATTCATACTTTTCTTTTCCACGTTTTCCATATTTGAGGTAAGTATTGAATTGATGCAAATATCATAGAGATAAGACCCAGAGAATCAGCCCAATATTTTGTAGCACGATTATCTTCTGAACGACCATAAAATTCCAAAAAGTAGAGTGAAATGAAAACCGTAACAATAAAATGTACTGCCACAGTAATAGCAACTCCGACTGAAGTACGCCATTCAATTGACCAATGAGAAGGCGGAGAATTAAAATGTAAATGTCGAATATATGGTACAATTTTACGTTGTGGTGGGAAATATATCATAAAAAGAGCCAAAATTAAAGTAAACATAACCCATTGTAACGAAAGTTGAATTATTCCAAGTGTATTTGCGATACATGTGAATGGGGTCTAAAATAATAACAAATAATTTATCATTTATTCATTCATTTATTCATTCATTTTACAAAAAAAAAAATAAAAAAATTTCATCATTATTGAACGTAAAGATGAAAAAATATAAGATTACTTACAACTATTTTACAACAATCTACCATGCGAAGTTGTAAAATTAAAATATTAAACAGACAACAAGTTGCTGAAACGCATCCTAATAATAGAAACCAGGGACTTAACCCATCACTACTTTTTCGACTAATGATTCTGTAATGCTACAATAAAAAAAAAAGAGAATAATACTATATGGGATGAAATACCAATTTATAATAATAATAATTTAAATAATTTGAAAAAGTTTAATAAAATGAAATTATACAAACCTGAGGTAAATAACTTATAATTAAACCACAAACAATAAATAGACTAATCAAAACTTCCAAAGTTGTATGATTAGTCTCACAAGAATCGGGATCCAACTGTCGTATGGAAGTAGTCATCTTAATAAATTACTTAATAACTTACTTATCAATAAATTACGTTATAAAATATTATAAAATGAAAAGTTTGAAGAAGAAGAAGAAGAAACGTAACGTTTGTTATCAAAACAAAACATGACTTTTATTAAAAAAATGTGTTATCAGTTTTAGTAGTTTTAGTTATTGAGTTACTTCATGTTGTATTAAGGCGTTATATGTTACACATGCAAAAATTCGCGTCGTGTCACGGAAAATAGATCAACGGGTGCTTAATCTGTATTAATCCGTAGTAGATTGTAAATTTATCATAAGATTATTAGATTTAGATTCTTTTTATTATTTTTTTTTTTTTAAAAAAAATGGTTGGATCCATTACCATAGATTAATTAATCCAATTCTTGAATTATGTATTTACTCAGGTAATTTTTTATCGCTGGGAATTTTAATGAGAACGAATGAAAAACGGATTTCTTTATGATGATTTAAAAAAAATACTTATCCTACACACTGAAAAAATATTAAATGTTGAATAAAAAATAGTTTCAGCCTTATCTGACTGTATATAAGAATATTTATATTTTTTTAATTGAAACCAATAATTAAATGTTCTAAAGATAAATTCTCTCTTAAAATTGTAGTTTTGATTATCCACAGCCAATCGATGAAATAATTAATAATTAAGAATAATAATAAGAATAATAATAAGGTATTTATTTATTTATTTAAAGGAAAAAAAAATTTATTAAATAGATTATTTTATATATGTATATTTATATATTTAAAATGATGAAATTTATGATGACGGGCGGACGAAATGGATTAATTAAATCTATATGTAGAATGTCATCTTTAATATTAATGCTGATTATCTTAATTTATCTTAATATTTATTATATATTTTTTCCAATATTATGTGATGATTTTAGCTCGAAATTAAATTATTAAAGTTAATTCTATTTTTGCATAGAATTTATTTACCCTAATTCCAGTAATTCCGGTAATTCTGTAATTCTGGCTATATATAATCAATCTATGATGATAATTGTTTAAGGAAGAAAGGTTGGTGTCATTTTTTTTTTTAAAAAAAAAAAAAAAAAATTCCCAAAAATTAAACAAAATTTAAGCAGAAGAAATGATTAAATTATATTTACAAACTGAATCAAAAATTTCGTGTTGACTTTTAATGTTCGGTTCATCAATGATCTTTTTTTTTTATTATTTCTCGTATGATGAGATTTCAATATCGAAAATTTTTTTGGTCAATGAACTAATTATAAATATTATTATCTATTATAACTATTATAACTATTATTATGTCATTAGGCGAGTCATTTTTGTGAGATTCAATCACAAAAAAAAAAAAGAAAGAAAGAAAAGGTAATTACAAAGGGAAATACTGTTAAAGTTTTCCATATTTTTTTTTATAATGAATTTTCAAAATTGAAAAGCTAAAGCTTTTTGAATTATATGTAAATCCATCGTAAAAAAAAAAAAAAAAAGGAAGAGGATTTTGCTTTGTGTTTCCACATAGAGATTATTAGTACATAATTACAGCAAATCCACTATAGAAGAAGAACTTTAACAGTATTTAATCTTTTATTCTTTTTTCTTTTTCTTTTTTCTTTTTTATGTATATATTATTGTGATCGGTTTAATAAAAAAATTTTTTTTTTCATGTAAAGACTTGAATAATGATGTGATAAGGTCATAAATGGTTGAAATAGTTAAAGAAGAAAAAAAAATTCAATAAAATTTAATAAATCTTTGTTATACGTAATTTTTGATGACTTAATTCTGGCAAACTATTGATATCATAATTCTGGCCAACCACTGATATCTTAATTCTGGTCAACGACAATTTTATATATACACAAAATCAAAAAAAAACACGTGGATTATTTCACGTATCATGAAAAAAAAATTTAAAAAAAATTTTTTTTTTGTTGAATAATGAGAATAATAAAATAAGAATGTTATTTGATCACAAGAGTTTAAACTGCAATGCGAAAAACCCCATTGTTTAGAAAATCGTGTTATCTGTATTCTTTATTTACTTATTTTACTAAACATTGGGGTAATGGCTAACCCTGGCGTTCAGAAATTCGAAGCAGTCTCGTGACCCTGGCGAATGCCGAATGGTTTTTTCTTCAAAATGAAATGCCATATTGTTATTTATTGTTATTCTCATTATTTATTGTTATTTATTATTATTATCGTTATTTATTGTTATTATTTTTTGTTATTTGTTGTTTTTATTATTATTTGTTGTTTTTTATTATTATTATTTGTTTTACGTTGGTAAATAACCCTAATTTGAAAATTACGAATAGGATAATTTACGCCGTCATAGAAATTTGAACCCTTCATGTAATAATAATAATAAAAAAAAACGTGGTCAAAATATTCGTGGCAAACTCAAATAAAATGGGAGGAGATGAATGGGAGATGTTTAAGGAACGTGATTAACCTTTGGCATAATAATAATAATAATAATAATAATAATAATAATAATAAAAAATAATAATGATGATAATAATAACAGATAATAATTATTTACAAGCAGGAAAAAAGATTAAGTAATCACCATTGAAGAAAATAAATTGGGGCTTCTATGATATGATATTTTAGACATAATTATTATTTTATTATTATTTTATTTATTATTTATTATTTATTATTTTATGGATAAATGGATAAACAAATATTTACTTTGATAAATGTGACACCAAAGAAACAGGTGGTTTACAAGTGGTTTTTTACCATAAAAAATCTTAAATTGTAAAATGGATGACATAATTGTATTGATTAGATTCTTAAAGTTCGCGTTACTTTCATTCTTAAAAATTTTATTATTATTATTATTGTCTTTAAGAAGAATAGAACTAGAACATTAGAACAAATTAAGAAATAATTTGTTTTTTTTTTTTTGATCAAATTTTAAAATTAAAGATAAACTGTAAATACATAAAACTAAACTAAAAATCTTTCCTATTGGAATATAATAAAGGAGTTTTTTTAATGCTAACAAGCCTTATTTTTTTGTACCTATAAACAAAGATGGGCGTTGTTAATACATAAAGCATAAAGTTCATTAAACGTTCTATTAACATATCGTTAAAATACACTATAATGGTAAATGTTTTTATTTATAGTGTTTTATTATTATTGGATGAAATCATTTTGTAAATAAATGAATTTAAAAGGTATTCGTTAGGTAGATCAATTTCAGAGATTCAAAACCAATTTTTTATTCCTTTTCTTTAACTAACTTCAAATAGTATGATTCATATTATTTGAAACATGGTAAATTGAATCAAAATATCAAAAAAATGAAATCAAAGAATTTTTTTGATAGATTTACTTTTTTAGATCTTATTTTTTTTTGTAATCAAAATTAATATTATTAATATTGTAATTAAAACTTAAATCAAAATGAGAAATAAAAAATCTCAATATTCATCAAAGAGTCCATTTCTGTTATTTGCTCTTTACACTTACCTTTATACTGAAGTTGTTTGAATTACTTAAAGGAGAAATTTTAATTATCTGGTGGTAAAAATAGGTAAAATGTATTTGATCCCCTGAAAATCTGGTTTTTAATTTAAATAAAATCTGGGTTAAGGTTTAAAGAAAATGTAAATAATCTCACACGTGGTCAGGATAAGATTTAGAATTTTGTAGTGAGAACTTTCTAAGAAGGAAATTAGAAGTTTCTCGTGATGAAAATATATGTAAGTTTAGATCACATAAAAAAAGACCATTATTATTATTATTATTATTCTCACGATATCACAATAGCAACTTTTTTCATCACGTTTCTTATACTTGAAATTGAGTTTAAGTTATTTACGTCATTCACATCGTTGTTTACATTATTTACGTTGTTTACGTTATTTACGTTATTTACGTTATTTACTTTGAGATGATTGGAAAGGGCGTAAAAATAATTAAAACCACACCGAAGAAGACGACAAACAACATATCAATATTGCACAGCCAAGACACGTTTTTTTCGTCGAAACATCCATTTCAAAGTTATTAAACTTAAAACGAGTTTAAATTGTATCATTACTTAAGCATCTAAGCTTAAAAGGAGTTTATTGAGTTTATTGTGAGTAGCCGCAAAATAGAGTTTATCAAATCTGCATATTATAGAAATACTTCGAGAGAATAATAATAAAGTCAACTATTATATCACAACTAAACAAAAATAATAAATATAAAATATTTTTAATGATCCAGAATGGTAAACTTCTATAGGCTATGCCCGTTTAATTCATTGTTTACGATTCGGCGAGTTATTTGTGTGTAAACAAAGTTTTGCTCGTTAAAAATAAAATATTTAAACGAATTGTTAAGTTCTAAATATTTATTAATAATTGCATAATTGATTAATAGATTTACAATGTTTATGTGATATTATGTACACAATTTCACCACGACGAAATTGTCAATAAAAAAAAAAAAAAAACTTAATAATAAAAAAAAACTATTAATAAAAAACTTGCCAATGCTAAACAATGCTCTGCTCCTACTACCAACCAACCAACAACAACTTGTATTACAATATGCTTAACAAAATACATTTTATTTATTTATTTACAAAAAGTCACCCTACTTGACTTTTATTTACATTGCCTGATTCTTTATCAGCCACTCAAAAAAAACATTACAACAACGTATATCTATTTTAGTTTTTACTCCCACGAAAATTGTACGTTATAAGTAAAAGTCTGAGCGATTTATGTCTATTTTTACCTCTTTTGAAGATATCACATTATATATATAGTAAATTAAAATAAGGTGCAGCCAAAATTTTATCAATTAAATCTAAACAATCATTATTCTAATAGTTGGTAATACGTCGTACCTATGCCTTACATGCATTTACATCAAATTTTTACGTCTTTCTTCTTCTAAACGTAAGATCAATTGCATGAATAAAAAAAAAATTTTTTAAAAAAAAAAAATTTTAAAAAAATAAATAAATAATAAAAATTAGAAAAGAAGTTTGGATGTGGCTGAAGATGGAAAATAGGCGATAAAGAACATTGTTTTCACAAAAGAAAAAGTTTTGAACTAGTGACTTATTTATTGATCATGCGTTAAGAGTTTATATTTATGTAGAGAAAAGGGAAAAAAAAATAATAACTTCTTTATTATTATTTTAATTCACATTGATCATTAACTTATAGATAAGTTACCCTTAAACAGTCGTGCTATAGTAAAAATTGCTGTATTCCATCTTTAGAAATTCACAGAAAAAATTGTCAGATGGTCTATTTGCATTGCTTTTTTTTTTCTTTAAATGTAGCTGATTTTAGGAATCTCCGTTGTAAGAGATGTACAACATTATGTGTAAACGGCAGCTCAAAAAAAAAAAAAAAGTTTCAAATTAAAATAATTTTTTAAACAAAGCTTTTTTTTACGATTGCACAAGTTTCCCTCTTAATCAATTGAAGTAATTTCAATGATATTCCTTTGTCTTTTTTTGTTGTCTTTAATCAAATATCTAAACAATGATTATAATAATAAATATGACAATAATAGATAATTATTTCATTAATTACAAATAATAAAAATAATTATACGTTTTATAAAATTACAATTTTTTTTTTTACGTAAAGATGAGGAGAAGGGGTCACCTGTTGTTTTTTTTTTGTGTGCACAGAACTTGATACACATGTTCCATAATCTCGGATTGTTTTAATACAATAAGGTTAGGATGAACAATGATAACAGATTTAGTTTTTGTACGGGAAAAAAAATACCACTAAATAATATTTTAACAGCACTGTCACTATAAAATAAAGACTTTTTTTGAATTTTGTTTTGTTGTATTTGTCGTACTAGAATAAACATGATGGGGTATTAATGATACATTTACCGGGCTTCAGGATCAAATCTTATAAAAATAATGTCAAAATTTGGAATTTTGCGCAGTTAATGAAAGTTGACAAAAATTGAGAATATATTTTTGGTTAATCATTAAAGTGATCTTTGCATTGACCAAAAAGCGAATATGCATATAAATCTATAGGTAGGCGTATTCAATTATATTTATATATATACGACACCTTTACAGTTTAGGGAAAATAACTAATATGCATAATATGTATGCTGATGTTGATAACAAATAATGATAGCATAGCAAAGAAATGAGACCATTTTTATCCATTTTATTTTTGATTTTTGATTTTTGATTATCTTTTAAAAAGTAAATAAATTAATCAAATTAATCAAATTAATAAAAATAATTAAGTAATTTATTTATTGGATGGAAGTGTTGACTAATTAAAGATTATATCGTGTGTGATAAATATTTACAATATGTTAATAACAATAATATATTGATGATTTTTTTTTTTAACAAAAACTGGTTTACCAAAAAATTAACAAGAGAATAAAAGGTACTTCTATAAACGGTGAACAATAGATCAATAAAAAAATAAAAATAAAAATGCAAGAATTATTATTTTCAAAAAAAAAAAATTAGATAATCTTACTTAAACAATATCAAATCTGTAATCAGTCGCGTATTTTCGTGATTATTAGCGTGCCAAAATATAATTCTATTGATTTCGGTCCATGAAAAAACGATATGCTGAACACGCAGTTTCGATCTAAGATATGTGCATGTTCAAAGTTGCATTCAAAGTGCGGAAGAAATAATTATGTTAAATTCCAAGAATTAATTTAACTGCGCCAGTTCAATAAAATCGATTTTCACGAAAAGTTCCATGATTAGTCCTTCTCCACACATAATAAATCTGCATTTGATTTGTGGGGAGACATCAATACTCTAATTCTCTATTCCAAATTCTTCCTTATAAATGCATCTAATGATTTCAAGACAATCGAACCTATCGAATGGAATGAACAATCTATTTTTATATATTGTTATAGAACAATAACTGCGGGCATTATTCTTTTATTTATTTAATGTACAAAACAAACAAGAAAAATAAAATTACTTCAATTCATTTATGATTTATTTATTTCATGAATTATTATTTCATAATAGAATAGTATTATTTCATAATATTATTATTTCATGAATTATTGTTATATATTTATTTAATATAGTAATCCATGATAACAATTTATTTCAAAATTAGTACAATTTGTTGATAATATTTTTTATTTTGTTTCCGAAACGCGTTTCCCATGTTATTATTTTAAACGATGCGCATTATTTGAATTACCTTATATGCTACTACTATTTATGAATCTTTTAGCATTCAATGTTTACCGTCGTAATCGTATTTTATCGGCATTAATCTTTGTACTCCGATATACCTTTATTGCTAATAAATTGTCCAAGCGTTTTTTTGTACTAATATATTAATAAATAATCATCACTAAATCAAGAATAAAATTTCCGTTCGAACACATAAAGATAACGTAACTTCATCGGAAAGATTACGATAAACATTTATTGAGGGGTAACATGCAATTTTAAATCAGATTATTTTTATCAGATTGTTTTCACTGATTTTTTTTTAAAAAAAAAAAAATTTTTTTAGTTTAATCCTTTTTTATTTGAACTTTTAGGTATAAAAAATATGAATTAAACTAATTAAACTTTTTAAATCCTATTCAAATTGTCTTTTATAAAATATTTCTAAAAAAAAACGCAGGCTTAATTTTTATTACACACATAATCTTAGAATAGTTAATTGATAATCACAGTACTTTATTAGTTTAATATTTATATGTTAGATATTATTATATATTATTATATATATTGTATATTTATGGTTATATTATAAATTTTTAGTCACGATTTAAAATCTGAATCTACACTTTTCTTAAAAAAAAATTTTTATTGTTTCTTTTAAAAATGTATAAAACGAAAAAAAAAAAAAAGAAAAAAAAACAATATCTGTGCATGATAGTCGAATTAGCCAATATGCAGAAATCGTTAATCATTTATATTTAATCGAATAATGAATTACGTCACGTGTTATAATAAGATAACAAATTTTAAGTACTTACACCATTGATTAAGCAACAATAGATTTCGGAACCACTCAAAGAACAAGGAATATAATTTAATTTGCATAATATTTAACAGCCATCCCTCTTAAGGTTAGACCAAAATAATTTATGTTAAATAATTTAAATATAATACAATGAAAAAAAAAATATGTAAGTTACCAAAATTTCCTTTTTTTCTTGGTGCAGTTCTGTTTACTTTACAACCAAATATATTCTAACATATAACAATTATAATAGCATTTAATCATATATTATAATACTGACTTTTTTTTTCCTGGTAAACGAAAGTATTTGATTCTTTCTTTCTAATGACTTTGAGAAAACAAATAATATTCAAATTAGAAGTCTTTAAAGATCAAAAAATCTTTAAGTCACACAAACGAGTGGCGTCAATAACTAAAAAAAATGCACCAGTTTATATTTGATTTAGTTCATAATTAACTATAGAAAAATAAAAAAAATATTTATTAAATATATATATATATATATATATATGTTAATGTAATGTATGAATTACATAAATAAAAATAATATAAAATTTTATAAAATATGTATCTGCAGGGCGTAACAGTAACACTTGTAACTTTATTTTTGTGGGGATAGGAATATTTATTTCCCTATATTCATATATCATATTATTGAAAAAAAAAAAATTTAAAATATGCAATTATTATTATAATGCAAGAAGGGTGGGGAAGTAGTGCAAGAATTTTTTTTATTTATTTATAAAACCTCTACTAATAATTTAAATTATAATTGTTCTTCTCAAAATTTAATCAGAGAAAAGAATTGTGTATAAAAATATCTTTAAATTTTTTTTTTACCTAACTAATCAAACAATTCATTTTTATATATATATAAACAAAACCTCGATTAATGTAATTAATTATTATAATTTTGTTTTATAATATATACACAACAATATAACAATATATTCGCGATAAATACAATATACACATTACATTATTTATATTAAGCATTCTTTAAATCTGAGATTAACGGAGAATCGTTCTTTTTTTTAGAAAAGTTTAAATAGACGCACTCCCCCACAAAATCTTGAAATCTCATTCCATCAAGGATTCCTTTTAAAAAGACCTCCACATAAAAAAATTTCTTTTTTCATAAATTAAAAAATTATATATATATATATATTCCCGATCGTATGCGTTGATTTCGTTACTTTTTACGTCATATTTTTTTTTATTTAACGAACGACAATTGAAACGACAGCCTAGAAATAATAATGACTGATTATATTAAGATGAAATTTGTTGAATGGAGCAAAATTAACAAAAGTCTCATGACCCCTCCTTCTTCTCCTGAATTCAATCCTGCAATGGCTATGCAGAAACAAAATTCTCAAGACTCTTACCAGGACACTTTGGAACTTGGTCAAGAAACTCCAAGGTCCGGATCTCCGAGTTCCGATCAAAGCACTTCTGCTTTTGATAATGTCAACAAGGCTTTGACTGGTAGACTTTCCGTGACCATCGTTGAAGGACGAAAGCTTGATGTTGCTAACTACCAATCGAGACCATATTGTGTCGTGGAATTTGAACGACACGAAGTTGTTACAAAAGAAGCAATCAAACAAAATGAAATTTCCATGTCACGAAATGGAAAGTCAGTTAATTTCTTGGATCTTGTAAGAGCTGCCACTAATCCTGTTTGGAAACAGAAAGCTATCTTGTAAGTCTTCTTTTTTATAATTAATTATTATTATTAGATAATAATTTATTCATACTAATATTTATTTATTTGTTATATTATAGTGACGTTGGACGTCTGGATGGTGAAGTTAGTGTCTCAATTTATGAACGTATTCCTGGCCAGACTCAACAAGAAATCTTTCTTGGAATGTTAAAAATTCAACCTCCAAGACATCCAAATCAAATCGTTGACGGTTGGTACAAGTAAGTAATTTTTTTTTTTTTTTTTATTCTACTCTCAACGTGTTATTTTAAATAATTACAAATAATTAAATTATTTTTTAAATCATTCCTATTTATTAGATTGTCTCCAAGAGGTAAAGAAAATGTCACTGGTGAAATTCGCGTTCAGCTCTCATACGAGAAAATTGAAGTCGGGGTAATTGTTATAACATTTATATTACATTTATATATAAATCTAGACATATATAACTAACATTTTTGTATCATTTTTTGTATATTTAGAAATCTCATCTTAAGCCTTCATCATTCGATGTTCTAAAATTGATCGGAAAGGGTAACTTTGGAAAGGTCTTTCAAGTTCGCAAGAAAGATACAAATCGTATTTATGCCATGAAGGTCCTTCAAAAGCAAGATTTAATTGAACGTCGTGAAGTTGAACATACTTTATCGGAAAAAAATATTCTTATCCAAGCTGGCCAATGTCCATTCTTAGTAGGTCTCAAGTTTTCGTTTCAAACAAAATCTCATCTTTATTTGGTCACCGATTTCATGAATGGTGGCGAATTATTTTGGCATTTGCAAAATGAAGTAAGACTTAGCGAAGATAGAGCTAAGTTCTATGCGGCAGAAATCGTTCTCGCATTAGAACACCTCCATCGTAACGGAATCGTCTATAGGTAAATGTTCATTTTAAAAACGCATTTTATTTTCACGTGATACATAAAAGAACCAAACATTTAAATTATTGTTTATTACTATTTATTATAGAGACCTAAAACCAGAAAATATATTGCTTGATGCTAACGGGCATATTGCGCTCTGCGATTTTGGATTATGTAAAGAATCACTTGCGGATGGTCAAACAACAAACACATTTTGCGGAACTTCAGAATACCTTGCACCCGAAGTATTAGTTGAATGTGGCTATGGAAAATCTGTCGACTGGTGGAGTCTTGGAATTTTGTTCTATGAGATGATTGCTGGATTCAGTCCATTTTACACCAATGATACTCAACTTATGTATCGTCGCATCTTATTTGGAAAACTCAAATTCCCTAAAGGGTTCTTTAGTGATGACGCTAAAAGCTTGATTAAAGGGCTTTTGCAACGAAACTCCGAAAACAGATTAGGTTCTCGCAATGATGCTGAAGAAATTAAAAATCATCCATTCTTTGCAAATGTAGATTGGGACGCTTTATATCGTAAACGAGTTTCTCCACCATTTAAACCAAATGTCTCTTCAGAAGATGATACATCTTGCTTTGACCCAGCTTTCACCGAAGAGGAAACCAGTATTGATTGGCCCACAGTATCAAAAGCTTATGGCACCAATGCATCAGCAACTAGTGAAATGGATGCTTTTGGTGGGTTCACATATTCTGGAGAAAATAATCAATATGGCTACCAATCATGTTCCGGAGAAGCTTCACTCGGTACTTCAACCAATTCAGGAAATTGGAAGTGTTTGAGTTTGGAAGACGCATTGGGATATTAGATTCTTTTTTTTTTAAAAAAAAAAAAACTCACAAAATGAACATTTGTCGGTTTGACGACTCAAAATGAAAATATATATATAATGAACATTTTTTTGTATTATAATTTCCTTTTACATATTATTTTTTTTCTATTTTAACTTTGTAAAATTTCTTTAATAACTTCCCTTCTACATATTAGCATGCTAATTAACACACACCTTTTAGAGCTCTACCTGTGTGGTTAAATATGAATTATACCTCCTCTCCAATATGCAATTTATAAGTTTTTTTTTTACGCATCTGTCGCGTCAAAAAAATTTAAAAAAAAATCGATAAACATGCACCTTAATTCGCATGTAATCAATATTATTTGATATTAGTATTTCTCACAAACATCAATATTTTTTTTTATAATTTGTGCCTCCATAATTTGTCGCAAATTATAATTATTATTATTTGATCACTTCTTTTTTTTTTCTTTAGTTCTTTTTTCATTGTGTGAAATACAATATGTCTTTTTTTTTTTTTTTTTTTTCTTTCATTTTCCTTTTCTTTTTAAGCGGTGAGGTTAATAAATTATTTTCCTCACCAACCTTGTATATAAGATGTAATTAATAATTTTATTAATTTCTTTATGGCTTTAAGTCTAATTATCAAATTTTAGAAATATAATATTTTTATATGTATATATATAATACCGGTATATATGCTATTATGGTTATTTTTTATTTTCTTTTAATTTTGGGAAACTTGTTTATATTAATAAGGCAATAAAAAAAATAATAGAAGCGGCAAGACTTTTTTTGCCTATTTGTTTTATTAATAAAAAAGCATTCAAGGATCTTTATTAAATATGATCCCTTTATTTGCTCTTTAAAAATGTACAATCTCGATGAATGTCTTTTTTTCAAAATAATATCATTAAAATATTATTTATCTTTATATTGTATAATCCCTTTCTGCAATTTTATTATCTTGTCGCTATATTATTCAAAATTTTTTTTTTAATTATTTTTTGAGAGTGTTTATATTTCTTGACGGGTCAAAATATAATTATCATCTGGTTAATTTGACTAAATGGATAATTATTTGTTATATATGGAGTAAATTTTTAGATTAAATCTTTATACATATTTTATCTTTTCTTTTTCTTTTCTTCTGTTAATACTCCCCGAAATGATATTGCCTATTATCTCAAAAAAATAATAATAATAATAATAATAATAATTAAATAAAGTTTTATTGCGCGTGAAAAATTAAAAGTTTAAAAGTTTAAATTTTTTAATGAATTCATATAAATTCGTAAATTTTTACATGTTGATAAAAATAAAAATAAAAAACATTCTATATTGATAATACAGAGAACTTTAGAAATTTTTCTAAAATAAAAAATGAAAAAATATGAATGTATGTATGTACATGTATACGTGTAAGAAGAGAACTGTCATTTTTGCTTGCTTTACTTATCTCTACCTATTGCTTGCGTGGGAATGAAACATCAAAGTTTCCCAGGGATAAATTAAACTATAAAGTAATTATGCACTAACAGATTTATACATATCGTCTAACTTTTTGGTCATACTTTTAAACAAAAACAGTATTTTATCTCACGTGTTGACACACCTTATCATGCGTGTCATTCACGTGTATGCATGCACTTTGCCTTTTAAATAAAAAAATAATTTAAATACAAATACAAACAATGAATGTTTTTAATATCTTTTCAAAAAAGAAAAATAATAATATGACAAATGATGACAAATAATATGAATAATATTTGATATTATTAAATAATCTAACGTTTGGAGCAAAACTGTAAATATGTTTTTAAAATTTGAATTTCGAAATTAATACTTTATACGGAATGAACATCATTATCAAAATTTTTATTCAATAATAATAATACAATATTTTACATTGTATAGATTTTGTAATTAAAACGATGGAAAATGCCGAAATAAAAATTATATTTAAAATGTAAACGATTATATAATAATATATGAAGTTATATTAAAGGCATTGACTAATAAAATTAAGCATAATTAACGCGTCCCATTACTATTCCTTATTAGTCAATTTATTATGATAATTCTTTTTTACTATTAGGAACCCCGCAAATTCCCCCACATGAGACAATAAGATTTGCGAAAATCCATTGTTAACAGTTTGTTAACTAAATTAGCGCGAACAATTTTTTTTTTATACGTGTTTGTGTTCTTCCACATAAATGAAAAAAATAAGTGCAAACCATTTTTTAATTAAACATATTTTTAAACACATTATACATAGGTACACATAATACATAATGTACATAACATACATAATATTAATGCGTAGATGAAACAAAAAAAAACGCAAGAGATCTCAGATTTCAAAGATCTCGAAAAAATGACACACATTAACTCACATACTTGTACGTAATTAATTATAATAATAATAATAATACTTATGATTTGCATGATCAAAAATGAATCAATTGAATCAATTGTTCTTTTTTTTTTGCGGGGAAATTAATTGTTTATTTGCGGGGAAGATATGAAGAAACAAAACATTGTGAGTGGGTTTTTTGTGTAATAAATAAATGATGCAACTATTTAATATATTTAATATATAAATTATATATATATATAATTATAAATTATCCGAATATTAACTTAATAAATAATTAATATAAATAGTTAAGAAAATTTTAAGGAAATTGTATTACAAATAATTGAATTATTCCCTGGTAATATAAATCTCCCCCAAAGATAGATTATACATTTTAGATTAATGATTTATTTAACAATTTATTTAACGATTTATTTAACGATTCATTAAAAATTTATTTAATAATTTTAATAATTTATTTAAAAAATTTTATTTAACGCTTTATTTAATGGTTCATTTTAACGATTTAAATTTTATAAAATCCTAATTATTATTATTTATTAATTTATTTTAATATAAGAATTTATTATAATAATTTCGCGTTTAAAAAAAAATAAAAAAATAGTTTATATTCTTAATAAGACGTGTCAAGGTAAGATGTTATTTACATTATAATTTTAACCAATAAGCAACCAAATTGGAAGATGATAAAACCAATTTCTGCAGAATACATCAAAATATATAAATTTGGTTACGTTATTTACTAATAATCTATTAATGAATCTAATAAATCTATAATTGATGAATTTATCATTGACTTCTTATAATTATCTAATTGATCTAATTGATCTAATCGATCGTATTTTTTTTTTTTTAAAAAAAAAAAGAGATCTGTAAAATGTAAAATAAAACTAATAAAATTTATTACTAAATATATATTTTAAATATAATACTAAATAGCAAAACAAAAAAAAATTAACAAACTTAATCATACTAAAAATTATAAATAATAATAATAAATACAGTGATAATAATATCAGATATAGTAATAAACTTTGAATAAATTATTTATTGACTTTTTATCATTTGACTTGTAACATTATATAACATTTGTACTTTCAAAAATATATAAATTTGATTCGCTTGGTTCATTCTTTCTACTTTATCACAAGTACATTTATACATTTTTCTTTTTTCATAAATAATAGATATCAGATATATAAAATATACAATTAATGTGAATACATGTGATCATGTTTTAATTCATGTGAGTGAAAAAAAAAATAAATTTAAATTTAAACAAATTTGTATTTTATTAAAACTAAACCAAGTATATTATATGTATGTGATATGTATATATGAAAATCATTTATACTTATTTTCACATATGGATATATACATTAAATAAAATGAAATAAATTAATACATAATCTACAATATATTGATAATATATATTCACTCATTTAATATATTTATGGTAAATTCAAAGAAAATCAAATAATTTAAGGAGTATATTAAGGAAAAACATTAATATGTATATATATATATATAAGGTGGCGCAGTAATGTTACATGCATCATGTTCATTATGTTCTTTATAGATATTCCATTGATATATTTTATTTATTCATAGAAAATCTAAATAAATTAATTAAAAATGAATGATGATTAATACAATATGTATATGTTAGTAAGTATATGATCTATTCTATTTTACAAAAAAAAATATATAATTAGATAAACAAATTAATTATAATTACATGGTTAGTACCATAATTAATACATAGTTAATTACATTATCATTTAAAAAAGAATTTTTTTTTGTGATCCATTTTCTTTGTATATACTGTAATGTATTTGATGTGTAATATGTTTAATGTATTAGGAGATTCCAATATTACATCATTATTATAAATCCTTATTGATTTATATCATTAGATTCATATATAATTTATTTATTTTATTATTAAAATCGATGCTGATCTGCAAAGCTGGCAAATCCCAAGTCCAAAAGAGAACCCTGCTTCTACTCCTGGCCCCAAAACTCGCCAAATCGGTTATTAATTGTTGATTTTTTAGTTCATTATATTTTTTTATAATTATTTCATCATCATATCAATTAAAAATAAAGTTTTGCATTTGAACTAATGACTTACATTAGAAAAAAAATACTATTTCAATCACGTGATGCGGAGTATATGCACAATATTTTTTAAGAAATCAACATTTGATGATGCGACATAAAATTTGTAATAAAATTTATGGTAATTCTAGAAAGCAATGACAAAATAGTAAAAAAAAAAAAAATCAAATAAACCGGGAAAAGAATTGTTACCAAAAAAAATAGAATCTAAAAAAAATAAAATGATATAACATAAAAAAAAAGATATCAAAAAAAAAAAAAAGAAAAGCAAGATAAGTCGACAAAAAAGACAACAAAAACAATATATTCGGATTTCAATATATTTATAAAAAAGTTATAATAATGCCGCGAATTTATTGCTTTTACAATACGTTCGCAAATTTACAAATTCGTATATAAAATATACAAACAAGTATGTGCGTATATGCTTATACAATATTTATGTGTGTACGCTATATAAGGTTTATATATTGTTTAAAGATTGTTAAAATATATGCTTAAAGGATTGAATGAACGCGTAATATTTGCATAATATAGAACATATTGTAGATATGTTGCATACATTATAGATTATTGAATACATTTAACCAAAAAACGCCAATTGAAACGAAGATTGCATTAATTTTGGGGCGACATATTTATTTATTTATTTATTTATTTTTTATGCAAAGAAAAATTAAAAAAAGTTGTCAAACAGATTTGTTTACAAAAAATAATAATGATAACAACAATCAAAATAAAGGATATACCTCATTTATTTACTACAAATGACGCGAAGAAAACGAAAAAATTCTTTTTAAAGAACGGGCGGGTTATTAGGTAATAGCCGGTACATACCGATGAACGCGTCAATAATAATAACAATGAACTCAAATTTAATTATTCTCATTTTTAGCAACAAATATTTTGATAATGAATATAAATCAAGCAAAAATAATGAAAAAATGATAAGTCAAAAATAATGTATAAATAGTGAATAAATAGTGGAATAAATAATCAGATAAAGTAAAATGGCGCGTCAAAAAAAACCATTTTTTACAAGATGACAAAATGATACAATTAGATGGTACATTCAAGATGATACAGTCAAGTTAAAGACGACATAATAAGATGACACAATTAAGATTACACAATTAAGATGACACAATTAAAGATGATACAGTTAGTTAAGTTAACGATTTTTTAAAATTTAGAACAAAGAAACATTTAAGCCTTTATATGCAACAACCACAGAATTTACATAAAATACATAATAAAATACATAAAATACATAAAATACATAAAATACATAAAAGGAATTTCAATAAATTAGAATTAAAAAAAAAATAATAATAAAATAAATAAATAAATATTAAAAAAAATGAGTACAATTGTGTACAATTCTCTTTCCAAAACTCCATGTTCTTTTTGAATCTTTACTTTTCTACCTTTTTTTTTATTGGTTTCACGACAACTTTTTTAGTATATTAAAATGAATAATCGCTTTGATTAATGACTCTGAGTAATTACTTTGTATAATAATAAGAAAGAATAATTATTTTTGTATCAATAATGAATAATAATAAAATTTAAAATTTCTTGGCCAGCTGACTTTGTGCATTCTGCCAACGCGCCTTATTGTTGTGTAAAAAAAAAAAAAATTTTTTTTTTTTTTGATTACAAGAAAAAAACCGGTAACACCTGTGAAAAAAATTTTTCTGCAAAGTCACTAGCCACATTTTTCTTAATATATTCTTATTTTATTTTCTAGAATCATTTACATCCAATCATCACACAAGAACAACCAAAAAATTTTTTGAAATATATCTCTATTTCTTTGTATCCAACACACGTAAGAGATTATTCTAGATAATTCTATGGAGTATATTACAATTCTCCAAAATCTAGTTAATATTTATTTTTATATTTAATTTTACGTTATAATTTAGTTTATGTTTAGAGAGAAAGCGCATAAAGTTATTTTTTGTCATCATAAACAACACAACAAAATGCTAACAGGTAAATAATAACGCTAACAGATAAATAATAATAATAAATAATACTTGTTATATCTCGATTTGTAAATTATTGTTATTATAATTTATTATAATAATAATGACAAAAATGGACATAAGATTCAAAACAATACTTATAACGATAAACCTAAATTACCTATAAATGCTTATAATGTTTCAACTTGCAGCTATAATTCTATAATTACTTATAATGATCACCGCATTATATTTATTTTTTCCCAAGAAAAAAAATACAAAAAAAAAAAAAACAAAGAAATACAAAGAAAAATTATAAACAACAACAACTACTAATATTTAATTATTATTACTATTTATTTATTACGTTTTATAATTATCTCAGAATTGCTTGCTATTATTACCATAATTATCTCTATAATAATAAATTAATAATAATAATTATTGTTATTATCTCATTGTTACATATCTCATTGTTATCCATCTCATTATTACCTATCTTATTTCAATTATTATCTCGGAGATTTTTTACTTGACCTTCAATAATGTCACTTTGATTAAACATCCCGAGAATAACATCCCGAGAATTCTGAGGAGGAATCGTTCCAAACTTGGACATGCAAACAGAATTTTCGATGGGATTAAGAACCTTTTATAATTAATAATGCGTTATTATATGTGTGATCAATAAATAATGATAATGTTATGTGAGTGATGAAATTTTACTTGATGTGTCACCAAAATGATAAATCACTAAAAGACACAACTAACGGATGTTTTGTCTTATCGTTATGTTCGACCATGATTATTCACATATCTAAAGAAAATATCTTATATTTAAAACAATTATTTGATAGATTAACAATTATCAACAATATTTTTAAAAACTTTCACCTAGAACAAAAAACACCGTTTTCTTGGATATTTCACACGTTTTATTTACTAATAAATAAATAATCATCATGAAATTATCGTGTTATTTTATTATTATTGTTATTATTATTATTATTATTATTATTATTATTATTATTATTTACCTTCAACTTTTTCGCGAGACCATGTTTATCATTAACGTGACGACAATTCGCCTTAGGCGTTTGCATATTTATTTTTTTTAGCGAAAAATTGGTGAGGTTTTTTTTATATTTATTTTTGAAAAATTTATTGCATCATTATTACATATTAGTTATTATTGATTTGTATTAATTCATGTGAAGTAAAATTAAGTAACTTTCATGAAAATAAATTAAAAAAAAAAAAATGGAAACAACTTTAACGAAAAAAGATTATGTTACAATTAAAAATCCGAATTTTAAAATTTATTATGAAATACATGGAAAGGGAGGAAAAAAAACTAATAAATTGTTATTTATTATGGGTGGGTATTCTAATTTTTTTTTTATTGAATGGTAATCGATAACGATACTTTTACACGCTAATTTTTATATTATTTTATTTTTTTTATTTAAAAGGAATATTCCATACTTCGTTAGGTTGGGAAGCACAGGTAAAATATTTTGGTAACCACCCTGATTATCAAGTTTGCGTTTTTGATAATCGTGGTGTTGGATGGTCAGGTAAATAAAATTCTTTTTTTTTTTAAATAATTAAAATTAAATAATTAAAAGTAATAATGTAAAGTGAATGAATTTTTAAAGATGCACCTCTGGATTATATCGGTAAACATAATATATTAAAATATTAATTAGATTTAATATAGAGTAATGAGAGTAATGAAAATTAACTTTTAAAAATTTTGAACTTTAATAATAATATTAAAGTACAAGTCAAATGGCCCAAGATGTAGTTGAATTATTAGAACATTTAGGTTGGACAGAAAATATCCATGTAATTGGTGTTTCAATGGGTGGAATGATTGCTCAAGAATTAGCTTTAGCTAAACCTCAATATATAAAATCTTTATGTTTAACTTCTTCTTCTGCTGGTGGAAGTTTGATGCCGCCCGTAAGTTATATTTTTAATATTTATATTTTATATTTTATATTTTACATTTATTTTAGATGTCTGGCCTTAAATCTTTAAATAAAATGTTTTTTGAGAGAGATCCTAAAAAGAGAATTAAGATTACTCTAAAATTAATTTATCCTCAGGTAAATAATAATAATAATATATTAAAGAAAAATTATCAATGTTAAAAGTGTTAAAAATCTTGTAGGAACTTTTAGAAACTCCTGCTCCTGAAGGTTCACCTCATAAGACTTATGAAGATATTTTCACTGAGGTAATTTAAAAAATTCAAAAAAAAAAATATATTTATTAATATCTATTGACATCTATTTTTATTTGTTATATTTATTTATGTTTCATTAGGTTTTCCTTGACCGAATCGAAAAAACTCGTAAGCAACCAATGAAAGGTAATTAGCTTTCAATTATAATCTTCCACAATAAATATTTCTTTAAATATTTCACTACAACAACTTCTTTTTTTTTTGAAAAATATATATGTATAGGCGTGATTGGACATATATCTGCACTTTCCCGTCATCACGTTTCTGCCAGTAAACTTGAACAAATCAAAAATACCATTTCACATGTAAATATTTCCTACAAATAATATTTTTATTAAAATTATCTTCCAATTATAATTAAAATATAAAGTTTATAAATACTATTATTATTTACATTTATAATATTTATAGATCTTGGTGGTAACAGGTACAAATGATAACCTTACGAAACCTGAAAATAGTTTTTATTTAGCCAAACATTTGGGTGTTGATGTGGAATGCTGGGAAGGTATGTAAAAAATAAAATTAACATCTAAAAATAATTACATATTATCAATATTTCAATATAAATAATATTATCAATGTCTATCAACATTATTCAAAATATAGGTAGTGGGCATGCATTGTGTAGTGAACAACCTAAAAGATATAATGAAATGCTAGAAAGACATTTCAGAAATGCTTGTGAAATGGGAAATGATTATGAAGAAGTTAGCAAATGAGATGAAGTTGATTTACTTTTAAAAAGAGTGAACAACACTTTATGATGATTTCAGTATTTATTTTTATTTCTCTTTTGGTACAGGTACACAAAGGATATTGATTATGCCTTACAACTTAGCAGACTTTAAAAACTGATATTAAATGGTGATAAATAATATTAATTGTTATTGAATAGAATGGTGATAAATAATATTATTAATAATTATATAACTTGAACTCTTAAAAATACAAAGATAAATAATAAATAAATTATCAAATTATGTAATTTATATATATGTCATAATGGTGAATAGAAATTTCATTTCACATTTGTGGAAAATCTATTACACACTGTGCCTCAACATATTAAATAACATTACAAAAACAAGTTGATAACCTGGTAATTTAAAATTTGTTTCACTTGGTGAAAATCTAACTTTTGCTCTATAAAAGCAAGTCGGGTCAAGATATAATGCAAAAATCATGTGTAGATGGAAATTCCTTTATAGTATCTCCGGGATTGGGACATCTAAGTGTATTATTAGTGGGTACAGTGAATCGTCTAAAAATACCTTCTATATGAGTGCTTGGATTTTATTAGCAATATCACGTGTTATAATCATAACAAAAAAAATGCGCAGCAAACGAAATCTCGGAAAAAAAAGTGTCAGTTTTTTCTGCCGGAACTGTAACAATAATAATATGAAATATAATAAATATAATTACTGCTTTATAACTGATAACTGTTATTAAAATTCAACGTGATTAATAAAAGTTATAAAAATGGGATCAAAAAGAATGAGAAAATATAAAATATAAAATTTACTGGATGTTTCACATAACTATTATGGTCAAAACATCAAAACTAACGGATGTTTTTGTTTTATCATTATGTTCGACCATACGATTATTCACATATTTAAAGAAAATATCTTATATTTAAACAACTATTTGACTAATTAAAACACTGTTACATCTTGGATCATTACACATTCCACACACTTTACTTACTAATAAAAAACTATCGTTATTTTATTATTATTATTATTTATCCTCATCATTTTTGCGAGACCATGTTTCAACAAGTTTAGCATTGTGATGACAAATTTGTCTTTGACGTATATCAGTCAGTTATCATAATCAGTAGTTATCATAATCAGTGTTTGAAATTCAATGTACGGAATGTGCACTAGCACAAAATTTGAAAACTCCGCACATAAAAAAAGGAATCTGCACAGATTTTACATATAGTTTAAACTATGATTTCAAGTAAAAATTATGTAAGATTTCTTTATTTAAAATTAAGGACACTTATCCCCCAGTATATACTTAAGGGGTATAGATTCTTATCAAATTTTATTGATCCAGGTGAAGGATTCCACGCGTGACAGATTTTAGGTGACAATTTCCGAAATTTTAATGAAAAAAAAAAAAAAAAATTTCATTATTGTTATTTTATAATTTAATTTATTTAATTCATCTATTTAGCAAGTCTACCAGTAATTCCATTTTTAAATAAGCATTATTTCTCCATTTTAATTCCTTTATCTATTCAAACATTGAATTTTTTTTTAATCAGATTCTTTATCCCATCATTATTTTCTCATTCTTTATTATTATCAAATTCATCATAATTGCATATTTTTTTAAAAAATCTTCCATTATTATTACACTGTTATTTTTTAACATTAATTTTCTTTCAATTGCATTAGGAAAATTTCACTTGCAAATATATGCAGCAATTAATAACTGAATATATGCACAAATATACATGAATATATTTGGTGTAACGTATTAATTAATGTGAATAAATGTGGATTAATATAGATAAATGCATGAGTGAACAAATATATCTGCTTCCAAAAATTTCCTGATCATTATTATCTATACTAGTTGGAATTTATAAATAGAATATCTATTATATACCCAATAGGTGTAGTGTACTATTTATAAATTTCAACTAGTGATACTACCTGTTGAAAGAGTGGAGGCAAGTACAAGGGAAGTGCTTAAATTTAACCTAGTAGTTATCAGGAATTTTGGAAATATGGAATGTATAAATATTAATAAAAAGGACTAATGTATTCTATAGGAATAAAGAAAGCAAAGAAATTTGAATTTAGAATAATTAAAGATAAAAATGAGCAAATATGAAGAAAGAATAAATGATGGGATAATAATTGAAAAAAGATAATAGCAGATTACAAGATAAAAAGATGTTAGGATCAAAATAAAATAATTTCACTAGGGATTTAGATAGAAAATAAATATATAAACAAGTAAAAAAAATGTGGTTCCAGTTAAGTCATATGATCAAATAAGCAAGAAGTAAAGATCAATAATTTATTTTAGAGTTTAGAATTCAAGACTGTACAATTTACAAGTTAAATATAAAAGCAAGAAATAAAACAAAGAAAATAAGAAAGAAAAATATATTTATTATATAAAAAATAAAGTTTTTTTATTAAAAAAAAATAAAGAAATTACAAGAAAAAATAAAAAAAAATAAATAAATCTATCTTAATTTATTATTGATTTTGCTTAAGACTATCTAATTATTTCTATTTATTAGATAATTAAATTCTAATTAATTATATGAAAAGGAAAATTAAAGCTCTTTATACATTTTTAAAAACTATTCTATAAATATAAATTAATTAATTTATTATATGATAAGAAAAATAAAAAAAAAATAAAAAAAAAAAATATTAAATTAATAACAAATCTTGAACAGATGAAACTTCACAACTATACATATTTCCAAAATTAATTTTTGATTTTTGAAATATTTCATTTTTTTGAAATTTATTCAGAATCTATTTTATATATAGAAGTAAAAAAAATATCTAGTTAAGTATATCTTTAATTAAGAAATTTATCTGAATAGTTAAAAAATTTTAAGTTTTAAGTAAAATAATTTTGTTTTCTATGAAAAACTATTTCAACTTTTTTCTTCAAAATTGTAATTTTGGAACTTCAAAATAATTTTGCATACAAGTATAGTCTAATTAGTAAATTAGCCTATCAAAATAAATTATTTTTTCAAAAACACAGATCTTAGTAATTACATAATTTGGTTAATTAATGAATTTTCAAATTTATAATCACATTATTAAGTCATATAAATCATAAATTAGTTTTTAATCAATAAAATTAAATTATATCTTAAAATATAAATGAAGTATTATTTTTATTATTTTAAATATATATTATTATTTTTATTATTATATATTATTACCATTACTACAATTTAATATATATATATTTTCTTTTTTTCTTATATTGAATTAATTAATAAAATTTATTAGTAAAGTTATAATTAAAAAAATTAAACCAAAAATAAAATATTAAATTATAGTAAAAAAATATTTTTTATTTCAAAATATCAAAAAAATTATTTTTAAAATATTTAAAATATGTATATAAAAATTTTATATATTCAAAGTTTCTTGAAAATAGAATTAAAAGTAAATTAATTAATAGAAATAGTTTGTATAGATCTTAAGATTTATTGTAATTACTAATAATTACTAGTGTTGCATTGTCACACCAATATATAGACAAGGGTCTAAAGAATAACTAATATTCTTTAACTAAACTAACTTAAACTACTTAAATAATTCTTAGAATTTCTTGAGGATCACTAAGATCAACTCAATTCAATTATTTAATAGTGAATTCAAATGAATATTACAAGATGAGTTCTTTATTATGCAGGGTTTTAACACATCAAATTAGCTTGTCTGCTTAATAAGATGTATATACTAAAGAGTATTTATACAAGATTAACTCAAGTTTTATTAAGAATTACATGACAAATTAATAAATTAAAGATTTAATGGGGATATTTAATATGATATAACTTTATTAATAAATATAATAATAAATATAAAGATAAAAATAATATAAAAATAGAAATTATAAAAGTAAAGGTAAATATTAAAGGAGTAAATTGCATATTAACTAAAAGAAACAACTCTGTTCTAATCTCTTAAACTGTTAAAAACTATAAAACTTCTGAACTCCTCTCTTTCTAAGTCAAGGAAGACTTATATTTATATTCCTTTAATTTGCTGTGCGCAATGATCTACCAAATTAATGATTTATCAATTTTAGCAAGAGGTAATTAACCTGGTAATCCATCTTTTATGTGTAACAGGTAATTTGCCAAGGTGATTTGCCTAGTAGTTAATCTAGTGAGCTACTTGTTACATGATCTTTGATTTATATAAATTACGAATAAATAATTATACATTAAGAAATAATATAATAAAAATAAATTAAATTAATATTCTACAGTATGATATTAACCAGAAAAAAACAATGTTGTAGCTGATGTTTTATCTTGAAAACTTTAACTTGTAACAATATCTACTATTACTATAAACCTTATTAATTCTGATAATTTATATCAATTATATCAAGCTGATAACCATTAGAATTTTATTTTAAAAACTCTTAAAAACTTTAATTAAGCCAATTCACATGAAAAAGCTCAAGTTAAAAATTATTATTTACAAAATCAGCACATCTACCTTAAAGAGGATAACAAATTAGTTATTCTTAGGAGTAAGGAACTCATTATAAAAATTTTGCAAGAAAACCATCTCAACCCTATTTCAGATCACTTGGGATGTGATAAAACATATGAAAAAATTTCAAGAAATTATTATTGGTTACAAATTTCAAAAGATGTAAAAAGGTATATTAATACTTGTGATTTATGCCAATGAAATAAAAGCTCAAACCAACAACCAAGTAGATTACTACAAACATTATTCACACCTGCTAAATGATGGGAACAGATAACAATGGATTTCATAGTCCAATTATCCAAAACCTCACAAGGCTATGATGCTATTACTGTTTTTATGGATCATCTTTCTAAACGAAGTCATTTTATACTATGCACAATCAATATTATTACTCCAGGAGTTGCCAAATTATTTTTGATAATATTTTTAAATTACATGATCTATCCAAAACAACTATTTCTGATTAAGATCAAAGATTTACTAGCAAATTTTGACAATCTCTATTTAATTTATTAAATGCTAAATTGTCTATGTTCACAGCTTTTCACCTACAAACAGATGAACAAACTAAAAGAATAAATAGAACTTTGGAAGAAATGTTGCGAGTATATGTAACATATCATCAGAATCAATAGGACGAATGTTTGCCTGCTGCTGAATTCACCTATAATAATACCTAACAGTCATCAACTAAAATGATACCATTTGAATTTGATAATTGTCAACATCCACTTACACCCTGGATTTAGATCCTCAAATTACTACTAATGTACCTGCTGCTGAAAGTACTTATTTCGTATAGAAAAACAAAATACAGTATGTGAAAAATACTTTAATGAAAGCTCAAGAAAATTAAATAAAGTATACAAATAAAACTCGACAATACAGAAAGTTTGAAATTGATACAAAAGTTATGTTATCAACAGTTAATATTACAGATAATATTAATAAAACTTGTTCAAAAAGAAAATTAACTTCAAAATATATCAGACCATACAAAGTAATTGATAAAATATCAACCACAGCTTATAGACTGGAATTGTCTAACAATTTGCAAATATATCCTGTTTTTCACATATCACTACTTAAACCTTATCAAGAAACTGATGAATTTAACCAAGAAATATCTCCACTTTCAGAAATAATTATTGATAATAATAATCAACTAGCTGAAGAGTTTGAAGTTAATCAAATTTTGAATATAAAATATCAACGAAAAAGATTATTTTATCTTATAAAATGGAAAGGATATCAACTTCACAATGTTACCTAGAAACCAAAAGAAAATTTGAACTATTGTAAAGATTTATTAAAACAGTTCTATGAAACAATATGAAACGAGAATGTTTCATTTTTTTTAAGGAGAGAGAAGTGTAATTTATCACAGTAGTTTTATATAGACTTATTTCTAATTTTATTTTTATTTTTCTTTTCTTTTTCTATTTTCTTTTATTTATATTATTAATGATTTCACATGGAAAATTAGGCTAAAAGCATTTTATAAAAATGTGAAAATCATTATTCAATCTATTGTTGTTGTTACTACCTGGGAGAGCAAGCTTTACTAATTTGTAGTGGTTTAGCTTGGTAGTGAACTTGTGTTGGTTAAATTAT
>CAJVPK010000419.1:0-33616 GCA_910592015.1 Diversispora eburnea | reverse complement strand
TTCGTAAACTAAAGTAACTGTTTACAAGTTGCTAGTTGTAAATTGCCTTTTGGAAAATAAAATTAGCCCAAAAGGTCGACTAGTAACAACGTGCATCGATAAATTTTTGTTAGACTTAGTATATACATCAATAAATTTTTGTTAGACTTAACATATATATCAATAAATTTTTGTTAGACTTAGTATATACATCGATAAATTTTTGTTAGACTTAATATATATATAGTTTTTGTTAGATTTTTGTGTGTCAGAAAAGTAGTGAAGAATCACCTTTAGATTGAATTCTGCTATATCAAATAATATTGGTATGCAATTTATGCTTACCAAGCTGGAAAAAAATCAGAATCGATATTCATTTTCATTCATATCTTCACCGTGATTTTTTCTTTTTTAATAGCAAGCTGTATATCATAAATAATCATTATCCTTTTTTATATGAATTTGTATAATTTATTGTGTTCTAGATATATAAAAAATGATATGCTTTGTGTTGTTTTTGGAGTGTGAAATATATCAAATTGACTAGTGCTGTGCTAGAACACCCATTTTTGCCCTACTGTTACAACTAAACTGCTAACAATTTTCTTTGGAACAAGAAGTAGAAGAAACTTTTTCAAGAAATTAAATGTCTATTGACATAAAAGGTAATAATCCACATATGTATTCTTGAGAATTATTTTCATAAGTTCAAATTTGATCTGCTGATACTATTGAAATAAAAACCTATGAAATTTGTATTAAAATTTTATTTATTATAATTCATATATCTGATATCTATAACTTACCTATATATCTATTTAATCACTTATATAGAAATAGTCAAAAACTATAAATGGAGTTATAATCCTATATGTATTTAAGAATATATATTGATAAATAGATATTACTTGTAATGAATTCAGGTTCATAAGTTTTTTCTATATTTATGAATATATTTTTTAATTATTCTTGTACTTCTTGTAAATTATCTTCTATAACAAATCTAGTAACTAATAAGTTACATGCCAAATAAAATGTTTAAAAATTCTTCTATCATTATTATTTAACATGTCCCATAGAATTGTTATTACATATATTATAATGAAGGTTTTCTATTGGTCAGTAGTAAGTTTTAAAAATCTTTCTTTAATAGTGACCTTTGAAGAGATTTGTTTAATATTGGATGGAAGTTAAATACTATTCATCCTCCTTTATACTATAGGAAGTTACTTAGAATTTAACTTATTTTCTTTAACAAATATAAATTGAATTATCTATTTGATGACTTCAAGCAATAGACAATATATAGAATTTACTACTGCAAATTTAATTAGATCTATATATGGGAGACAAAGTAATTTAGATCAATATACTCCATGCTTTTTGAAATAAGCATCTCTTATTTTTCTAGTATCATATCTAAGTCTTTCTGAATATATTCTCTATATAACTAAAAATCTGCTGATTCTGATAACTATTGTTTATAATCTTGCATACCTCCATAGTAAGTCTTTTTGAATGTTTTACTATATCAGTTTCTTTTTAGACACTTGTGACATTTTATCACTATAGATCTATACCCAAATAACTTTTGTATAATTGAAATATCAGAAGAATTTATTATTATTGACTCTTATATTAAGCTCATCTTTATTTTTATATATTTTGGAAACTCTTAATCCCTCCTATAATTTCTTAAGGTCATTAACTATCAGTAATAGATAATAATTAATTTGATTCTTATTAATTTCCTTAAGTTCTAGAAGGAAGTCTAAATAAATTATATTTTCAAGTTTATTTCTTTTGGTCCTAGAAAGATTATATATTGAAATATAAATATATTATATATATTTGAAAGGTTGGAACTAGTCTAAATTTATTAATAATCCTAAATTCGAGGTAACAATTTCTGAACTAAAAAATTTACTACTATTAAAAGAAAATGAATTCCAAATTCTTTTATCGTATATATTAGTATAAATATTACTATTATAATTTCTTGTACCTAATTGATCAAACATTTTTTCAAAATCAGATTACTGATATATGATGTTTAATTGTTATTTAATTAAAGATTTAAGATATAACATTCAGAAAATAACTACCATATTTTTTACATCTTTTTTGAAGAAGGAAAGTTTATTACTATATAAATTTTTACAGGTAGATATTAGATTGTTAGGATATTCTTCATAACGGCAATATATAATTGTCAACTTATTATTTTCCTTATAATTACATACAATTATTGAATCATATAATTTATGCCAATTTGTACAAACTGTCATCTTTAATTTTGGTTGAAAAATTCCTAATTTCTTTTTTACTAAAAATAAAGAAACAAGAAATTTGCAAAATTTAGAATTATCAATCATCATAAGAGTATGGTTTAAAAACTTAATTAAAATATCTAGTATATACTTGTATATAAAATTATTTTAAAGTTTTGAAATTACAATTTCAGAAAAAAAAGTTGAAATAGTTTTTTATAGAAGACAAAATTATTTTACTTAAAATTCAAAATTTTTTGATTACCCAGATTTATTCTTTGATTAAATATATACATAACTGGATACTTTTTTTATTTCCATATATAAAATAGATTCTATATAAATCTCAAAAAGTTGAAATATCTCAAAAATTCAAAATCAATTTTGAAAATATGTATAATCTAGTGTCATATCAAATATCTGATATTTTTGTTAAAACTTAAATAACCATAAAAGAATTTTTATATCTAATTTATATTTCAATTCTATTTCTTTATAATTCTCCTTTTCATCTTCTAGTTCAGGTGTATCAAATAAATTATTAAATATTTCTTTATCATTTGTATTATTATTTTTATCTATATCTACATTATCATCACCAATTTCATCATTGTTATTTTCTTTACCATTGTTATTATTTCATCTTCATAATCATTATAATTCATTAAATCATTTTTTAACTTATCTTCTAAATCAAACAAAATTTCATTATTATAAATATTGAACATTAGCTCTTCTATTTGGGATTTATGAAACTGATCATTTCTTATATACAATGATAATATTACAACTATTTTTTTACCAAAATCCAAACCTATAAGTATATTATTTATAGACACATCTCTAATTAACTTAGGTACATTAGATATCTTCTTAACAGACAAACTTCTTTTTTTTGCTATTCTTATTTGATAACATATTTTCATCTACCTGAGATTCATTCATTTAATTATTACAAATATTACACAAGTTAAAATTGATATATCAAATATATGATAAATGTCTGATATGATCATTTATGCTTGATTTATATCTAATATGTATAAAAGTTAGTACTTTAACATGTATAATTAACTTATCTTCATAATTAAACTTTCTTGTTTTGATCATTGCTAATTGAATTTTTCTTTCTACAAAATTTCATCATTAGTATATTTTTTCTAGATCCATATTTCAACTTTTTTTCCTTCACATACTATACAATTACAAATATATTTATAATTTTTTCAGAATTTATTAAATCAAATAAAAATTCCTTTTTAATAAATTTATTTTCAAAGTGTTTTTTAAAATATTTACTTTGTCAAATTCTTGCTTTTTTATAATGCACAAAAATTATTTACAAAATTTAAAATTTGTGTTTTCAAATTTGCATCTTCAAAATATATATCTTCAAAATTTATATTGTTTTAAAATTTATTTGATTAATGTATTTTTTATATAATAACAATTTATATTTATAAATATATATAGTAATGATTATATTTATTAATATAAATAGTGTAAATTTTAATATATTACACAATACTTCTCTAATCTGATATCCTATATATATAAGTAAACAAATATTTTTTTTTAATTAATATTAATATCATCTCTCTTTCTTTAATATATATAACATCTCTTTATAACATATTTCTATCTACTTCTTTAAAATATATATAATATTAATGATACTATATTATACATGTATTATAATTTTTATAATATAATACTATAATTTTTATGATATAAAGATATGAAAATATAAACCAGAACCTTGATAAGTATATTTTTATTTTTATTTTAATTTTACGTTTTTAGATATAAGTAACTGATTTTTCCTTTTTTCAACCTTACTTTTTTCCTTGAATTTAAAGATTTTTAAAGTATTAAAAAATTAAAATACTTTATTTTTAAGCATATTTATAAACATATATTATATACATTTTAACTATATATAAAAATAACATGTTTTAAATAAATTTTCAAAAATATTATGTAAGTACTTTAATTATCTTAAATAATATTATGTAATATATCTGATATTATATTTTTTGATATCAAAATATGTTAATATAATAATTAAAACAAAGATTTATTAATATAATATCATTATATCATTATATTAATATCAAAAAATATGATATAATAATTAATGACTTTACCTTTTTATAATGTAATTATTGATTTAACTATTTGAAAATGTAATATATAAAGAATTACTTTTTCTCTTTCTTTCTTTCTTAAGAAAAATTATTTTATTTAAATACATTAGAATAATTAGATAATTAGTAAAAATAAAATATAAAATAATTTTTTTTTACAAAATGACAAAATCTAAATTAAAAAATATTTTTTATTCAATTAAGACATTAAAAAAGAAAACTTGAAATAGAATATCGAAAAAAGATAAATTAATAATTAATTAATTAATTAATTATCTGTTTATAATATAATAATTATAATTATAACTAATATATAACAAATAGAAAGAATTTTTACTAAAATATTTAGTAAAAATAAGAAAAATAATAAAAATAAATACAAAAACAAAAAAAAAATTTTCATTTTTTTCCTTCTCTTTTTCTTTTTCTTCCTTTACTATTACTTTATTATTATCATTATCATTATCTTCTTCTGATAATAATGATAATAATTAATTTTCTTCATTATTCAATAAAGGAAAAAAAAATAAAAAAGATAAAATATCTAAATTCTGAATTTAAAAAGAGAATCAAAGTAAATTTATTTATTTTTTTTTGATTTTTTATATTATACATATATCGGATATCAAATATTTATATTATATATATATTGAATAGAATAATTAATATAAATTTGTATAATTATAAAAAGAATTATTTTTGTTATATAAATCTAGATATAAAAATAAATATTCATTTAAACTAGAATTTAAATGAGAAAAATATAATTATTTAATTGAAAAACTCTTGTCTAAATTAAGTAAAATATTAAATAGTAAGTATACTATATTTGATTATGAGATTAAAAAAATGCTCTATATGTGATATCACATAATGCACTAGTAATGAAGAGTGAAAGTAACTGGAAATGAAAAAATAAATAAAAGAAGAATAAAGAAGAATACTAAAATAGAAAAGGTAAGATTTTTTTTATAATAAATATAATAATACAGTTATCAGGTATATTATTAATATAATTTATTTTAAATAGAAGAAGGAAAGGAAGAAGAAAGTAACAGTATACTTATTAAAAGGAGGTGACAAAAAATCAAATATGTATTCTAAAAAGAATATATTAAAAATATTAGATGATAGCAGTTACCACTTAGAAAAGTGAAAGATGACAGATAATGAAGTATATAAAGGTACTATATTTACAAATTATATTTATTATACTTTGTTTATAATTAAATTAACTTATTAAATTTATAAAACAAGATATTATGGATATCAATAATGACAATAATAATAATTATAGCAGTTATAATAATCATAATAATAATTATAATAATAACAATTATAATAATAATTACGATAATAACAATAATAATGATAATTGTAATAATAATAATGATGATGAGAATGATAATAATAATAATAATAATGATAATAATTATAATAACAATGATAATAATAATAATAATAATAATAGTAGTAATAATAATTATAATAACAATAATAATAATAATAATAATGATAACAGTAGTAATAATATTAGAAGTAGAAGTAATATTACAGTTGCTACTATAGCAAGTAAAAGTAGTACCACAGCTGCTATTACAACAAGTAGAAGCAAAAGTACTTGAATATTTATAATTTCTATTTATATTAAGGACAAATGATAGAAATTTAATTCAGTAAAATTAATAATTATAATATATTTTTACATCTATCGAATATAATATTAATAAATAATGTCAAATGATATTTTATAGTTAAAGAAGCTATTGTACAAAAAAATCAATTTAACAATTGATCTTTTGTATAAACTGTCAAAAAATTTCAAGTTTTAAATTAGATCTCCACAATATATGTTAAACAAAAATAAAACAAAAGTTTCAAAAGATATACTTATTTGAACTCTAAATAAAAAAGCATTGAAAATAATAAAGTGAGATAAGAAGACCATTTCAATTTATGATCCCAATACCTTAGATCAAGATAATGATAACAATAATGATGATAATGATGACAATAATAATAATAATGATGAAACAGGAACTAATAATAGAAAAAGAAAAAAAAAAGAAAAGAAAAAGAAAAAGTAAAAGAAAGAAAAAATAAAAAATCTAAAAAAAGAAATAAAAAAAAATAATTAGATAGAATTAAATATAAATATTAAAAACATTTTATATAGTATAAATAATATAATTAATAATATATAATATGTATAACATTTTTTATTTTATATTTTTTATTAATAAATAATATATTTCTTTTATATTTTATAATAATAAACAAAAATGTAATTATTGGTAATAAGAAAATGAAAATATATAAATAAAAGTTACCAATAGGTATTCGATAGTAAGAAAAAAGCTCCTGATATTGAGGAATATACAGTGACCAATATATACCCGATATACTATATCGATATATTGAAGATATGTGCCTGAACTTTGACACACTCACTCTACCTATCGGGAGCTCGATATATTAAAATTTATTGAAAATCAGGCACCTATCGCATACCTATCGGGTATCTGATAGGTGTACGATAGGTGCTGATTTTCCACAATTTGACTAGTGACTATACACAGAAATATTCTTTTTTACAAATATTATTATAACTATATTAACTGATGGAGTTTTGACCATAGGTCAACTCGCCATTTAGAATAAATTAGTAATAATTTAGTTTAAAGTAGGTAGTTAGAACACAACATGTAAATTCAATATTGTTTTATTTAATAAAGTGTCTAATAAGACTCTAATAATTAAAAAAAAAAAATAGTGATAAAATTAATACTAAGTAACATTATAGCCAAGAATATATAACATTGTTTATGAAGTATTTAGAAATATTTAATTAAAATTGAATGAATAATGAATGATTAAATTCCTGAAAATAATTTTTAAACATTTGATGTTCAACTATTGATATTAAATTCAATTTGCAAGAATAAATTCTAAAAGCTTCCATGTTCTTAGCTATAAGGATTATTAGTATTACATTTGATATTTTATTGATAAATTATGAACTTTTATATGTAACAATGTATAATAAATTATTTTTTAAAAAATATTAATGACAAAGTAATTGACAGTGATATTAATTAAAAAATCTGAAATTAACTATCAAAAGTTGCTACATACAAAATTTCATAATATATTAATAAAATAGTAAATGTATTACTAATTAATATTATAGCTAAAAATATGAAAAATTGTTTATGAAGTTTTTAGAACTTTTTCTTGTGAATTAAATTTAATATCAATGACTGAATATTGACGTTTATAAATTACACTGGAATTTAATCACTTATTATTCATTCACCTTTTATAAAAAAACTGAATTCTTTACACGAGATGCAAAATACTCTTAGCTTTAATATTACTTAGTATTATATTTGTTTATATTTTAGTAAATAAAAAACTTTTATATATAATAGCCTTAATAATTATCTCAAATTTTTTAATTTAATTTGATAGATTAATTTATTTATTAATATTTTGTGGGATAATCTTTATTTTCAATAACAGCAACAATATGATTTGATATATTATTAATAAGATTATTATATTTATCTTTTTCAAGTTTAACCTATTCTTCTATAAAATTTGCCATAAATCATCTTTATTTTTAGGTAATAGTTTATATGACCTGACTTTTTATCTAATTCATTTTATAAATTTTCTATGTGATTTAAATCTGGACTTTGTGCAGGCCATAGAAGACTTGTAATATTATTATTTTCCTTCCATTTTTTTGCTATTTTTGCAATATGAATTGGGGCATTATCTTCTTGAAAAATATAATTATCACTATTTTCTAAAATATTTATAAATGGAATTAAATTTTTTTCTAACATTTCTATATAAATTGATAGCTGATTTCTGGAACACCCCTAACTTATACCATTCTAAAATTAAACTTTGCAGAACAATGCACCATTACTTCACCAAATAAAACCTTTGTATTATCTCTTTTAAGTATATTTATCCATGCTATAGGTTTGTATTTAGATATAATTCTCTCAATATATTCACCATTTTTTTAAGACAATTACCATTCTTAGAAATGTAAATTGTACAGGAATTGGAATAAGTTGTCAAATTATTCTGTCTCTTGTTAATATTGTTAAAAGATTACAAAATTTTTGTTAGATTAATAACTTCGATCACTTTTTTATTATATTACTGTATTAGCTTACTCATACATTTACATGCTGTCCAAATTTAAAAAAGGAAATATTAAAGTTAATATGTACTCATATAGAAAGCATCAACGTGTAATACTTATACATAATCGAAGCAAGAAAATAATTAAATCGTAGAATAAATTTTCAGAACTGCAAAAATACCGCACTTACGTTTCTGACGTGGAATAATCAACTACTTTGTTATTTCACGAATAATATCTATATCACCTAAATACCGCTCAAAACTATTTGATCCAACTCGAACTAACATTACGTCTGAAATATTGCGAGAGATATCGGAGTTGAAATTCGCGATCGGAAAATGAATTAAAAATACCGAATGTGTCACACAAAAACATGCATATGGATACCTTTAGTCATATGAAAAATTTTATGAAAACCTTATATAAACAAGATATTATTTTTCTGTCAAAATTCAAATTCAAATTCAAAATGCAAATTTTCATTAAAGATTACGCTGGTAGAACTTTAACCCTCGAAGTGGAACGCTCTTTTACTATTGAATTAGTAAAACATTTGTTTATTTATCAATTGTATCAATTATCAAAAATACCTTTCGATAAAGACGTCGCAATAAATGAGAATCGTTTAATATTTTGTGGTAAGTCGTTAGAAGATGGACGTACACTCTCTGAATATAATATTCAAAAGGAATCAACCCTTCACCATGTATTTCGCCTACGTGGTGGATTATCTATGGGGTTTTTCAAATTTCAGGATTTGAGCAAACCTATGAAGAAATTACCGTGGTCTAAAAGAAGTAGTGGTTCTCATTGGAAGTATGCAACGCATGGTCTCAATTTTGAAGGTAAATTTGATGTTACAAAATTAAATTGAGATGGAATGAGCTCTCATTTTTCTCTCTCATTTTTTATGGGCATAAAGGATATTGTAAAAATGAAATTTGTGAAGCTCACGGACAAGGACGAGTCAGAATCAGGTGGGGTTACCGCAATTTTAATTTTATTAAGGATGAACATAATTGTAAATGCCCAGTCTGTGATGGTTACGTTCAACCTATCACCTGTGGATTCGTCAACACTAGATGGAAATACAAAGGGACAATAAAGAAACTAGGATCTCCTTCAGAAGATGTTAGTAGTGATTGGAAAATCGCTGACGATGATGGATACACAACATTCGAACATGAAGATACAGTATCATGGAATAGTCTCGAAATCTTTGTAGAATGACGACCATATTGAAATATTTTGTCTGTTCAAAATCAATTTACAGTGAACCCTTTATAAATGCACCCCAGCGTTAGCGTGTATTTATAGAAAAACATTTTTACCATTTTTTATTTATTATATTTATTATTATATTATATTATTATTATATTATTTAAAACTGTGAGAAGCACCTCACTTACATAACAAAAAAAAAGATTATTATATTATTTATATCATTATTATTATTATTTCACTGTTTTTGATGAACTTTATTTAATAAATTGAAGACCTATAAATAAAAATAGAAAAAATTTTTAGTCATATTTTATAATAATAAAAATGTAATGTCTTAGATATTAATAGATAAAGACAGCATATATCAGTTGGTAATTTGCGGCAGCTATTGAAATCGTAAGGAGGTCAATTTATTGAACCACATAGTACAAGATAAGTATAAAATATATAAAATTGTATACTAACCATTAAATTCGTAATTACAAGTGCAAATATTGAACATTTTGTTACCGAAATGTCAGTTACATTTATCGTAAAAACGAAACAGTAGATTCATTTCGCGATCTCGAAAAATTTTTTTATTGGTGTAATTGCCCGTGATATATGAATTTCCAGAAAAAGATAAGTAGCAATTTTGGTCTTCGTAAATCATCTTTTTAATGAAAAGAACCAATACCATGGGTCGCCGATTCTATAAATGTAAAATTAATAATCGTACAATCGTTATATTACGATCGCTTTTAATCTATTGCCTTTGATTTAGTACGAGATGTGAAGAAACCAATCGCAGAAATTAACACTTGGTGTATAAACAGATCGAGATTGCTGGAGTTTCGGGTAAGAAAATAAAATCATTATCAAAGCGATCAAAAAATCGATTGCACAATATATAATCAGTCAAGTAATCAAAATAAAATCGAACGTACAATATATCAATTTTTTCCACGTGCTACATAATAATAAATCAAACAATTATTCCAGAACGAAATGTCCGATATTTTTTTGTTGGCATTCTTCATTGCTGTAATTGCGATCCGTAAATTATATAATTGAGGTAATCTTGACAATGGGGTTTATCTCAGGGGATATATTGTTCTCGCATTTATATTTGCATTTACGCGAAAAAATGTATCTCCAATACCAATTCCAGCTCCGGATAACCAAATTATAAAAGAATTGGGAAAAGCCATTCTAACTCTCAGCAATGAAATTATTAAGATGCATGCTGTGCTGAGGCGGAATGGAAGAGTGAGGAGGTTTGTGAAACAACTGAATTCAGATGTGCAAAACTTATATTTTATTTATATTTATTTAATCCGCACCCTTAGTTTGTGATATAGCTAATTCATAATATCAATTCATAGCATTTCTCACAATTGATCCATCCAGTCGGTAAAGCCATGGAATGACAGTTTGGCAGATATTGTTTGAATCATTTCGGTTGCTTTTACTATATTTAGGTATTATGGAACAATTGACATTACGTATAATCCCATTGGTACTAAGATAATCATGTATATAAGCGTTCAGCCACAATTCACGGTTTAGAGACAATAGGTGTATTGGCAAGTTATTTTTACTCGTGTCTAGATTATCTAACATTTTTTCTGTAATATATACTGAGTGGAATTTAGATTTCAATATAAAGAAATTTGATCGTTGGTTCAAATTTTATTTGAGTTCCGATTATAAATGTTTACAAAAATTGTTACAAGAACTGGGGCTGTGCCTAGATTATTTTTTTTGTTTTTTTAACCAAGAGGCTGTGGGATAGAATACGACCAAAATGTCAGACAAAAAATTTCAGCTTACGTTATCATGATATCGTCATAATTACAAAAAACTTTATCTAACCAATCACTCTTTAACTCCATTTACCCTTCTCACACAAAATTATGGCACAAGTCGCCAAGATTCAACGACTCTTACAACAACTTGAAATAAATTTCGATGAGGGCAGTTTCCGCGTTCTATTCTCTCATGTCATTCGCAACCATGAAAGTTTTGATAAAGATGACTGGAAAGATTTAATCCAGTTCGACAAAAATTGGGAAACCTTCGGCTTCGAAACAGCTAAGGCGATTTATTCTTCTGTGAATACAAACAAGATGCGCCAGGGTTCCAAGTTATCTACTAAAGGCTTCGTTAACGAATCTAGGGGGAAGCAAGTAAAAACACATCCTCAACACATGCACGGTGAAGCGAACAGTTCTAACTCAATAAGTCAATGGAAGTGTAATAAATGCGGTTACAATCCAAATTTTGTATGGCGTGTCAAGTGTTATAGATGTAAGGCGTTCAGGTCAGACCTTGATCTTGAATCCTTTAATCTCAATAAAGTGCCATCAACAGCACTAAGCGCATATGATAGAAGACTTCTGGATAGTGAGCTCATTTGGGCAAAGGGAGATAAAGCAGAAGAAGAAGTCAAAGCAATGGGTTATAAATATTTTGATTGGCTAAATGGATGGAGTAAAACTCCTGCAGAGGTGGAAAGATGTAGAAAACTTGGGCATAAACAGCGAGATGATTTATATAGTCGGACTGGATCTAGGAATCTTGTAAGGTGTGATACTTGTAAATATTATTATCATTATGATTGCAGTTAGAATCACAATAAAATACTGTATGAAGTGTTATATAACTTATTCTGTTCTCTAATTATAGTTGTGAAATTTCAAATAAAATAAACAATTTTTTGATAAGATGTTTCTTTTTTTCGAAGCAAGTGTTGTATACATAAATCTGCTTTACCAATTTTTTTTTGCGTTATTTTTCGATTCTATGCTTAATATTTCACGTATTCCACACTACACGTTTAAAAAAAAATTCAAAATAAGGTCTTTATTATATTTTTTCATAAAGTAATAATACAATTATATTGAGAAAAAAAGTCAAACGCTCGGCTAAGTAAAAAATAATAGAGAAGCAGGGTTTCAAGGGAGGAAAAGCATGAAAGAACGTGCCTGCTTGTTCAGCCTGCCGAGCCCTAACCCATATATTGGCAGTTCCTTCCCCGCTACTCCATATTGCTAAGTTCTCGTTATTTTTGCTATCTATCCATTTGTTAATTAACTTACTGTGCTAAATTTTGGATCCCTCCACCATAATAAAGCTTTTCGTAGTGATAAAGGCACTGAATTCTGCCAAAATCATTTCGAAAATGGTATTAAGGTAAGTGCATCACTTTCGACTATGCTAATTACAAAATGTTAAATACAGTATACGCTGTACCACGAAATAATAATAATACAGTAGCAGTTCAGAAGTTCTTTCAGTAAAACCAAACTATGACTAAAATATAAAAAACTATCTAAACAATATAAAAAAAAAAACTTTTTGGTTTAATCAAAGATATATATATAGATGAAATAAATTTAAGAATTCCTAATACGTAGATATTTTGCGAAGAAATCAAATTTAACAGTCTCTTTCATAGAGGAGATCCCAATTATTTTATCTGAGAATTGGGTCTTATTGAACATATTTAAAGATTTAAATGTTTTTTTATATTTATTTTTTTTTTTATCATAAAGTTTATACATTGAATTACAATATATGTGTTAACTCAATCGAATTTACAAAATAAAATTCTATTTACGTGTTTAAGATTTTATTAATCACATATGAGAAAGAATACATCGTCTTTTCCGAAGTCACTTTTAAGTTGTCCTATCTTTGTTAATATCCAGGCCGATCCAACAGGATGTAGGGAGTCGAGCTTGGAGGGCAGGAGGGACGTAAAAAAGCATTAGGGAATAGTTTGCGAATATTGTCACTTATGTTAAAGAGTTCAATGTTGTCCTCAAAGTAATGATTTGGGCCAAACCATCCTAAACCTGCCCATATTTTTTCTATCTTTTAATTTTATTAATCTAATTTCTGCAATAACCACCCAGGGTAGTAATCCTAAACCTAAGGAAGTAAATAAAAATTTCGTCCATAGCAAAAAGTCTTTCTACATTTTCCTTTTAATTTAGCCTTTTAACTTAGCCTGTTCTGCCTAAACCCTTTAGCCCAAATCATTACCTCAAAGTGAGAGTTTTTGTCTCTGCGTTTATTTTGAAGACCGTTGGTTGCAAAGGCATCCATAACTGCATAATAGGCAGGCCAGCCATGTTGGTTGACCCCATACTTGATTTACGAAAATTAATAGAACCGGGTCAAGTTTTTTTTCACACCATCAAGTTGCTTTTCGTATATCGTAATTTCTTTTTCAAAAGTTTGAGAAAAATAGTTTTAAGTGCCCATGGATAGAGAGGATTCAGACATTCTAAAGAGATGAGTAATCTTCTATTAACAACAATGAATCAGATAACATTATACATTATACTTACTCATTGGATAGAGGATAAGTAAGATTGTTTACTGAACAAGGCGAAATGGCTGAATAAAAAGTGTATAATAACACGTGAAGTTTAATTTTTAGTTTATCAAATATTATAATTCACAACTGTAAGATGCCAAGTATAATAACTAGATCGAGATGAGAAGAGCAAAAGGGAAAGCCTAAAAAATGTGGTGGAAACAAGCAGGGGTCGACATAAGTTGCAGAATACGGAAACGCCAGCCAACAAAAAAAAAAATGAACACACTGGATGTATGTAGAGAAAAACAAGGGGAGAGAAGAAAGATTGTATTTTGTGGAAAATTGGTTCTCACGATGACAAATATATATATATAGAGAACGATGCATTTTAATTAACTCGTAACTTTATAATTTATCGGGAACTTAATTTTGTTGAGTTCACAGTGACACTGTAAATTTATTATTAACAATTAACTTGACTTGATTCATTTTATATCTCATGACTAATTTCTTTACTAAATTAATATCTGATCTATAAATAAATCGAAGAACATGATAACATTTAACCCTTTTGATAACACAATTCATACCGATTAATGGCTATTCTTGTGAAATAATGAATATCAGAACTTAAGCTCCATAAATAACAGAGAAGTAAACTCAAGTAAGCGCATTATCCTTATTTGAAAAGAAAGCTTCACCTATACCTCAGGTAAGATCATTTACGTCTCACGTAACCAAATCCCGACCTCAGATTTCTACATTACCCAAAGATTCTAAAGAGAAGCGAGCACACGTTATCAAAATGATATTAAAGTGCTTTCCTTATTTATCTTTGAAGTACAGTAATGAATTTCTAAATTATTGTTCAGTAACCCTGTCCTTTATGCACAAAAGAGAAAATATAGAAGGGCAATGGTTGGGATACTTTTCAAAATACAATAAAAATTAGTAAATGTAAAAGCATAAACTAACCTGCATATGCGTATATATCTTTTTTTTTTTTTATAATCTGTAATCTCAATTCATATTCATGAATATATACATTTCGAATTTATATTTAAAGATCCATATTATTTGAAGTAGAACTTGTCCTGAACAATCTGTATGCCAATGTTCAAACGAACCAATCACGTGTGGGCGAAAATGAGAGAATGACATGAGGTGATATGTCAAGGAAAAGGGGCTTAGGCATATCACATGAACACAGGCGATAATCGCGACTAGATCAATGTCTGCGCGTAACAAAATATATTCCCTCCCTTCTTTTTCAAGAAAAACAAAATAATAGTAATAACGGGTCATTAAAAAAAATTAAAAAATGGTCGAACAAGTCAGTACTGGTATTCTTAAACCTATGTTCGCTGCATTTGAAAACGAAAAACCTCTTCCAGAAAAACCAATTCTTCAAGTAATGAAAGTTGGTTTAACTAACCAAAACACCCAAAACGCCTCACAACAAAGATATAGGTTAGTAGATCACAAAAAAAAAAAATTTTTTTAAAAGAAATAATAAAAAAAGTTATTATTGCTATTACTTCTGGCTATTTCAAATCAGTGTTTTATATTATTTGTTCACGCGTCTTGATATATGTATATGTTTTTTAATCATTGTCTTATTACAATAGAGTGGCGTTTTCAGATGGTCGTGAATATGTACAAGGTATTATTAAAATAAATTTAAATGATAAAATATATTAAATATATTTAAAAATAAAAAAATAATTTATCAAGAAATAATTTATATATATATATTTTTATATAGCAATGGTCACTTCGACAATTATGAAGACTTTAGGTAAAGGACTGTTGGAAAGAGGTCAACTGGTCCGTCTGAATAGTTATAGTTTGACTGCAACTCATAGTTCCGGATCACCTAAGTTAGTAATTTATTATTATTCATCATCATCAAAAATAATAATAATAATAAATTAATCATTAATAACATTAATAAATAAAGATGATATAATGATTTTAATATCGTTTGACTGATATCTTTTTTTTTCCAGAGTTCTTGTTGTTCAGTCGTGTGATTTAGTCAGCAGTGTACGACCAATAATTGGAAATCCCAAGCCTACTGACGAACGGGAATCAAAAGAATCAAAAGCAAACTCTCTACAAAGACCTCAAATACAACAATCACAACAACAACAACAACCACCATTACAACAATCACTACAACAACGTCAACAAAGAGATTATCAACAACAACAACAAACACAACAATATCAACATCAGCAACAACAACAACAACAACAACGAGGACCAGTCATGTCACAAAGATCCAATAATCCACCTCAAATTATGCCACCACAATCTTTACAAAGACCTCAAGCACCTCAAGTTAGGCCTCCTCAACAACCTAGCATACGACCAATCACGTCTCAAGTAAATGATGCTGATGAGGGAGTTTTCCCAATTAGTTATCTCAGTCCATACCATAACAAGTAATTATCAATTAATTTTATCTTGGAATTTATTATAATTATTTATCGTAAATTTTATAATTATATTATATTTTTTTTCTTAGGTGGAAAATTAAAGGATTCGTAGGTTCGAAATCAGAAATTAAGCGTTGGCAAAACAAGCGTGGAGAAGGGAAACTGTTTAATGTTACTTTGTTGGATAATAGTGTAAGTTTATGATAATAATTTATAATTATTTTATAATTTTTTTTATAATTATTTTATAATTATTTTTATAATTATTTTTATAATTATTTTATAATTATTTTTATAATTATTTTTATAATTATTTTAAATTATTTTTATAATTATTTTTATAATTATTTTTATAATTATTTTTATAATTATTTAAAATGATTGATTATCTAAACCTAATTTATAAACTAAAATTTATTTCATTAGGGAGAAATCAGAGCCACGGCATTTAACCAACAAGTTGACGACTTCTTTAATGTATTACAAGAGGGAAAGGTATGTTTGGAAAATTAATTATTGGGAATTCAAGAAATTTTCATTAATTATAGAATTAATTTTTTTCCATCATTTTCTCCTTTTCTTTTCAAAAGTTATTTTACATATCCAAAGCAAGAATAAATGTTGCCAAAAAGCAATATTCATCAGTGAAGAACGATTATGAAATCACTTTAGAGAGTGGAACTCAGATTATTCCGGTATGTATTTGTATATGTTTATTATTTACTTTATATGTCTATGTCAATTGTACTGTATATTCCTAATGTACTTGTATATTTAATATTTTAGTGTCCAGATGATGATCCTATGAATATGTTAAAATTTGATTTCGTTCCAATTTCCGATTTATTGAAACATGAAAAAGACAGCACTATAGGTAAAGTATAAAAATTTTCGATTATAATTCAAATATAAATTAATAATTAATTCTATTTATTTAACTAAATTTATTTAATTATTTAATTCAAAACAGATATTATAGGAATTGTCAAAAACGCAGATGATTTGCAATCAATAACAACTAAAGCTACACAGAAACTTGTATTGTATTATTTAATAATAATAATAATAATAATAACAATAATGATAATTTTTATTACCATTATATTATTCTAGTAAAATGTTAATTATATTCATTTCTTTATATTTTTTATATTTGTAGATCAACAAACGTGAACTCACTATTGTTGATCAAAGTGGATATATGGTTAAAATGACTTTATGGGGACAACAGGCTGAAAATTTTGCAATGTTCGATAATCCGGTTGTTGTATGTAAAAGTGTGAAAGTAGGAGATTATCAAGGTATGTGTGAAATAAAAATTTAAAAAATTTAAAAATGTGAAATTAAAATGAAATGAATGAAATGAAATTAAATTTAATTATATTATATTATATATTTATTCTTACATATATTAAATTACAGGACGTACTCTTTCAGTTTTCAGTGGGACCACATTGTTATATAATCCCGATATTCATGAGGCTAAGGAATTACGTGATTGGTATTAAAAAAAAAGAATTGATTATGCTTTATTCGATTTAATATTTCATTAAATATATATAATACTTTTTATTATATTTATTTAGGTATCGAACAATAGATGAAAATCAAGAATTTAATTCCTTTTCTGGTATGGGAGGAGGATATATTGCAATGCAAGACAAAATTGAAAATAGGAAAACCATTGAACAAGTCAAATCTGAGAATCTTGGCAGTGGTGAAAAAGTATATATTATAATTATTTTCTTTTTAATTTTTGAAATTTGTTCTAAATTAATTTTGACAGTTTTTTTTTTTTTTTTTTTTTTATTTTTTTTTTTTTTAGGCTGATTATTTTAATACCGTTGCATATGTTATTTTTATTAAGAAAGAAAATAATTATTATCCAGCTTGTGCTAATGCTGGATGTAATAAAAAAGTTTCCGATGAAAATAGAGATGATGGTTGGTATTGTGAAAAATGTGGTCGAACATTTTCTGAACCCAATTATCGATATATCGCATCAATTAGTGTGGCTGATCATACCGATTCCGCGTGGTTTCAATGTTTCAATGATGCGGCTGAAATAATTTTAGGAATTTCTGCTAATGATTTACGTCAACTTAAGGTAATAAAATAATTATAATTATTATTTAATTAATTAATTAATTTTAGTGGGAAAATATTTTATTTATTGATTTTTTTTTTTTTTGATAATATTGTAAAATATATGTAGGACGATGATGATTCAGCTCATGATGCCATTTTTGAAAAAGCTTATTTTAAACCTTATATATTCAGTTGCCGTGCCAAACTTGAAAATTATAATGTATTCAATCATTTTCTATTTTTTTTTTTTTATATATATATATTTTTTGTCTTTATTTGTTTTTTTTTTATTTGAAAATAATGATTTATTCTCTTTCTTTCTTTACATTCATATAGGATATTGCTAGAATTCGATATACTGTAGCAAATATAAGTCCTGTTGATTATATTACACAATCTAATGAGATGCTCCGTAATATAAAAATTCTTGATCCGGAATTTTAATATATATATCTTTCTCTTTTTTTTTGTTTGTTTGTTTGTTTGAATTATTACAATATAATTAGTATAATACGATATAATTAATATAAAAAAATGTATAATGATTTTTTTTTTTTTGATTAAAATTATTAAAAGTATTGCTATATAGTTAATTTCCATATTTTAATTAAAAAAAAAAATTTAGTGTAATTTTTTTATTGTTATATAATAAATGATATAATAAGCTCATTTGACATCTGAGGCTAGATTTATTCAAAATATTTACAATATCATGTATGAACATTGGGTCCCCTTTACCCACCTTTGGGTGTCCATATGTGGGAGGATGCTCAATCATATAAGTTGATCATATAACGCGAATTATCAATGGCTTCTCCAGATGATAATACAAATTTAGTATTAACAATTTTATTACCTATTTCCAATAATTGAACTAAAAAGAAGGTTAGGGACGAATGGCATAATAATAAAATAAAAATAAAAACAATCCTTTTAACCCACTTATCTATTATCTTTAAAATAAAAAATAAACTAAATAAATTATCCTTTTAACCTACTTATCTCTTTATATTAATAAAATAAAACAATATGATTCTAATACATAATTAAAATAAAATAAAAAAATATTTAGCTTACAAAGTATACTATAAAATTTCATTATGTATTAAAAAATTTATTTTTATTATTAAAAAAAATCATTTTTTGTATTTTACATGAAAATTGTCTAATTAACAACATTTGTAACTTAGAAATTATTTTCTCTCTCACAAAAATACATACATTTTTGTTATCAAAAATTTATATTTACCTTTACTTTTATAAAGATCTTAAAAAAAAGAGAGGTCTCGAAGTTAAATTTTGTCTAAACGTAAAAAACACAATAAAATAATTAAATTCGAAATTGTTTGAAAATGATAAATCTATGTAATGTAATATTGAACTTTGAAGATTTTTGATTTTCCAAATTTCAAAAACCTCTGCATTAATATAATTACTGATGTTAGTAACATTTTGACTATTAAATTATTTTTTTTTTAATAATCGGGACATGTTAAGATGCTTCATTAATATATTTAATTTACAAGATGATTAAATTATATTATTAAAAACATTTATATGTGACTACAATCACATTATTTTCACTGTAATATAAAATCAAAAAATAATTTGTAATCGTAGCTACAGTACATATAATTATATAACTTAATCATCAAAACGCTACTGAGTAAACTTGTAGATAATAAAAATCTACATCGTTTGTAAAACTTTTAGGCCTATTTAATTAAAATTGAGAGAATTATTAACGATCAAATTCTGAACGGCAATACGAATTAAAACATCAATAATTCTCAGTTTTAATTAAATAGTACTAAAATTTTTACAGAAACTGTAAATATTTATTATCTAAGAGTTTATTTAGTAGAATTTTGACGATTTAATTATAATTTTTTATTACAACCATATCCGTCACCTATCAGGCACCTATCGGACACCCATCGAGTACTTGAAAGATGTCCGAACATCGGGACAAGTCAGGCGAAATATTGTTTTTCGACCTGTGCATTCTCAGCCAAGAGTAAAGCATTCTCACCCATGAGCAAAGCATTTTCCTTTCTAATTTCAGCAAATTGTTGTCGCGATATATCAATCTCGGATGTCATATTAATAAGTAATAAAAATCGAAAAGAATCAAAAACCTATCTATTGTTCTATACTATTGCCTACACTAAGTTTGTCATTTATCTAAACTATCTATTCTAACACATTAATTATAATCTGGTTTCATTTGTTATTGATATTCTGGATAGAATAAAAATGGCTATCAGTTATACATGCAGTGTTAAAAATGAAGACAATATTTGCGATGCTAATAACATTCTCAGAAAGCTAAATCTGTACAAAAGAGTAGTCATAGGTTTGCAAATCCAGAGGCTGATTCATTGAAATGCACTGTCACAACTGAAATATTCATACCTTAATTGCATTTTCACGAAAAAATAAATTAGTGTTTTTATGATTCAGGATCTGATTGAATATATAAACATTATTTTAATCATTTGGACTTGCTTTAAAGAAATCTTTGATAGGAACATGGCCGAGAAAAAAATTCATTTACTTCAACAATCTTGCATACTCGCAATGTCAATCAAGCTTTTCTGCATTATTAATAGAAACCCTACTACAGTTCCTTTTTCAGTCAATATAAACAGGGACGATACCATTGGTGATCTCAAGGAAGCAATCAAAGCGAAGAAGCCTATTGATTTTGAACGCATTGATGCTGATAAACTTAACTTATGGAAGGTAGAGATATCTGATGATAGCGAAGATTTGTTGAGCGTTCTTCAACCCAAAAGCAAGGAAGAACTTCTTCCTACGAAAGAAGTTAGTAAATACTTTGAACAAACTATCGAAGAGCATATTCACGTCATAATCGAGCAACCTGAGTTAGGAAATCAAGGATTGTCTTATTTATTACGTTGCTGACCTGATAATTCTTATCGCTAAATGGATTAATTAAACTCTCAAACATTGGCTAATTTGGTTCTTCATTGCTCTCGATCCTTTAAAGACGCTCCATGATGGTAAGTTAGAAAGTATATCTACATATCTTTGAGTATATACAGTATGCCTAACCAACATAGATGATTCCCTGTATATTTCAACTCGTGATATGCTTAAACGAAACCCCCATTCATTCCACCCTGTGAGGAATTATTGACCTATCTTCAACAACCCCCTGTTCAGCTACTTTTGACTAGAAATCTCTCCCGAAATTTTAAAAAAAATCTTTGTGAGTTCGTACAAGGCTTCTCACCAAGTATGGAACGAATTCATTACATACATGGCTTGCCCGCCCGATACAAACACTACCGGAGATTCGCTTCACGCACTTTGGGATATGATTGTTGTCATGCCTCTTAAAATCAAATCTCCGGAGAGTAAACATAACCGAAATACATCTTTACACACCTCCACAAGAAAATTATGACCTACTCTTTCCTTTTTGATATCTGATGCCTGTCTTGCAAGAGGAGAGGAAAGGGAACCTTGAAACTGAACATGATCTGGCTGAAGAACTAACTGAAAAATTAATATAGACATAAGGAAAATGCCCATACATATTTGGATATTATGCACGCGACACCACAGTGACATACTGTTATCTGTATTTTGAAGGAAATCAAGTTTTGCGAAAGGATTTGTTCACTTGTAACCTGAATACAGTGCAAGGATGCATGCAAGCTTTTATTATTGGAATCAATATTGGCCGATTATTGTCTCTACTGCGTCAAACCGTTTCACCACTCAAATGGCAAGGTAGTTGAATTGATACAAAAAAATGTTTAAAACGTTACCCCTTGATATAGTCTGGAACATGTAAATATGAATGGAGAAATATCCTTTGTGATCCTTTCACCAAAGGGAAACCTCAATTAGAAAAATAGCTAGTTAAAGCATTACGCTGTGTTTTGACTATACTTGCACACAAAATTATTTCGGGAAAAAAAGTCAAAATAATTTTCATAGAAGACAAAATTATTTTACTTAAAACCCGAAATTTTTTGACCACACAGATTTATTCTTTGATTAAAGATACATATAACTAGGTACTTTTTTTACTTCCATATATAAAATAGATTCTGCATAAATCTCAAAAAGTCAAAATATCTCAAAAATCCAAAATCAATTTTGGGAACATGTATAGTTTTGACTGCCCTCAAGGTATCTATTGTTATTTATTTTGGAAGTTAGGTATTTTAAATTTTTTTATAACGAGAATATACATTTCCAGGCTCTTCACAAAACAGAGATCATGCATCAGAATATTTGTTGAGAAAATGTACTAAGATTTATTGATCGGGATAAGTGGTTTATCATCAACTTTGATGATGCATGTTATACTACTTCAGTGACTTCTGGTGCACACTTAGCTAAAGAGAATCATGCACCCAAAATTTTTGAAACCATCACAATAAGAGTGTTAATATTTGATCTGTCAGATATCTAATTCAGACAGCTTCTGTAAAAGTTGAAGAATTTGATAAATTAAAAATCTATTCAAAAAAGTTAATGACAAAAAATGAACATGATAGTCCAACAACAGAAGAAGGGCTAAAATGGCTTTAAAATGAATATATCAATATTCTTAAGGAAGATTTTATGGAAGAATAAATTCAAAATCATTTTATCATGTTTTTAATACACTTAGATTACAAGATATCATAATAAATAATATTTCAAATAGGTATACTGTATATAGATGGGTATTCTTTGTATTGTACATAAAAAAATTTTTATGTGTATATTGAAAAAACAATGACAGAATGTGATATGTATTGGAAAATTTTTTTTGAACATAGTATGGAATAACTCTATCTCTTAAATCATATTTTTAGTGGGTAAATTTGCCTACTAAAACAATTGAAAAAAAATCAGATCACCTTGCTACTATTTTTGACACATTACAAAAAGCAAATTTAAAAATCAACATAGACAAATGTCAATTCTTTTTATCTGAAATCAAATTCCTGGATCATGTTATTTCTGACAAAGGTATTCTACCTATAAAGACAAAATTATTAAAGTTAAAAACTTTAATAAACTGACCAATCTATGTTAACTAAAAGGATTCTTAAGATTAACCTCTTATTATCAAAAATTTATTAAAAACTTCTTCAAAATTGCTAAATTACTTAATAAAGTATTACAAAAAGATATTAAATTTGAATGGACCGAAGTATAACAACAGTCTTTTAAAACCTCAAAAGCAAAATTAATTTCTGCTCCTATACTAAGACACCCTGATTTTAATCAACCTTTTTACTTACACACTAATGCTTCCAGATTAGAACTGAGTGCAGTACTAGTATAAAAAGATAACAAAATTGAATATGCAATTACTTATGCCAGTAGAAGCTTGAATAAGCTAAGCAAAACTATTCTACAAATGAATTAGAATGTTTAACTATTGTCTGGACCATTGAATACTTCTGTCAATATTTTGGAACAGCCCATTTTTATATTGTTACTGACTATTCAGCTTTGCAATAGTTAAGGACAACAGAATTAAGAGGAAAGTGTACTTGCTAAATTCTCAGATTAGAATTATATAATTATACTATTTTATATAGATCTGAAAAGAAACATAACAATGCTGATTCTTTATTCCAAATGTATGAAATTTAATAATTAGATTATTAAAATTTATAATAGTAATCTGACAAGTCAAAATATAATCCAGTTCAGGTAGTTGGTATCCTGGCATTTGAATTTTTAAACCTTTTAATATTTAACACTTTTACTTTTTCAAATATGGATTTCCAAGAATATCAATACCTTTTAAATTATTTGACTCAATAATTCTTACCTACAATTGATAACAAAAACAAGAAAAGATTAGAATTAAAAAGTAGATTTTATCAAATACAAAATATTATTTTATACAAAAAAGATCATAGATACAAAACATAAAACAAACTATTGAAAGTATTAAAACTTCATGAAATAGAACCTGTTATCTTCATAATGTATAATCACCTTTTAGAAGAACACATAAGTGTAGATACAGTTTTTAAGAAAATTAGAAATATATATTATTGGTTACAAATATATAACACTATTAAATCTTATATACAATCCTGTGACACATGCCAATGAAGAGAAAAATAAAAGAAAACTCAATTATTATAACATATATCAGTAGAAGATTCTTTCCTTATAAGAAATATGCATATTTAAAAAATATTTAAAATATAATTAAAATATTATTAAAATATATTTAAAATATATTTAAAATATACTTAATTATATTTATGATAATCTACTTAAAATATTATTATTTTATAATTAAAATATATTTAAAATATATTTAAAATATTATTAAAACATATTTAAAATTATATATTTAAGTATATACCTAAAACATACTTACTCATTATCTAAATAAATATTTTTTAAATTTATTTTAAATATATTTTAATTATAAAATAATAATATTTTAAATAGTTTTTTATGTACTTAAAAAATATTTAATAAAAAATATTTTAAATATATTTTAAATATATTTTAAGTATATTTTAAATATCATAGTTTTTATTTTATAATAATAATATTTTTTTAAAATAAAATTATTACTTACTGATTTTTGTTTATCATGATTCAAATCATTATTTCATTTTAATTGATTATTTATATTGATATATAATACCATATTTTTTGATTCTGATATATCTTTGTATTTTTGAATAAATACTATAAAGTCATTATCATCATCTAAAGTCATTGCTTGTTTACAACCATTTATTTTATATGTAATAATAAAACTATTTTTGTTAATAGATAAACCTTTCAAAGTTTTTTATATAGAATTTGTTAAATAATTACAAAATGTCATATAATCTATTGAATTGATTTTTATCTATTTTCCTGATAAATTTTCATTATTCTTTTTAATTATTGTCTGTATATTAATTGTTGTAGGAAATGATATTTCATTATTATCATTATTATCTTTTTGAGATGTATGTTGAATATCTGTTTGAATAATTTTCATTTTTTTGGATTGCTCATATTTTAAGTTGTATGTTACATATAAACTTATATCTAAATCTACATTGAAATCATTTTCATATTCAAATTTTTTATTTGCTTCCTGAAGAAATGTAAGTTGTGCCAAGTGAATTGTACTTGTGACATATCTGTTATAAACTTGGTATCCTTTCTTGGATCGGTCAATATTTTATCTGTATATGAAGGTTTTTTTGTTAAATCACAATTGCACTTCTTCTGTGATAACTCCACAAAGTAGTACAAATATTTTCGACAATTGTAAAAGGTTCTTATTTTGTAAATTGGAGATATGTAATAATATAAAAGCTACTTTGATGGAAATATACTTGAAAGAATAAGTCAAATGCGTATATATGCAAAACAAAAATATTTTTTTATTGATTTTATTGATTACAACAGTAAATAGATCTATAAATTTTATTGGCCAAAATTAATCACATGTATTATCATGTGATTGACTTCTGTAGTCACTGATCAAAATATTTATTTTGGTTATCAAGACAATTTCGAAAATAGTAATAACAATAAAATGATTGACATTGAATTTCTTAAAAAATCTGAAAATAATTATCAAATATTGCTACATAATAAAGTTCATTATTTATTAATGAAACAGTACCAAAAAAAACTCTCTCCTGCATTTGACAAAATTGAAAAAAAAATAAAAAATTCAAAAATTCAAAAATCTTATGGACGCAAGAGACGAAAAAATTTTTTTAAGAGTGCAACTTCCTGAAGGAAAAACTTCGACATCAAATGCTTTAACAGTCCTCTTCTTGAAAGACCAAAAAACAAACAAAGTTACAAAACATGACATTTTCAGAAAACCTATTACACTTCCAAGAGTCCTAAGATTTTCTACTTTTTTCCTTTTTACAACTTATAAACAACAAAAACAAACTACTCTCACAGAAAACATTATTGATAATCCTGAATACGCAGTGCTGGTTACCTTTAACAATATTAATATCTCTTATAACACAAGAAAATTTACAGCCATGGCTCAAACCTTTGACACTATTCCTTCTTACTTACAACAAAAAAGAATAAAGCAAGCAACAAATAGCATGGACAACATAATACTTAATTAGGAAGACCAAGAACTATATATCAATGCCATCAACTCAATAGAAGAAACAGTCATTTTAGAAAATACAAACTACACTTCACTAAACACTTCTTCTAATTCTTCTCGCGAAAATTCTCCTGCATCTCCAAAAAAATGCGTAACTCTCTTACCTCCTAAAAATGATCAGCAAGCAAATAATTCAGCTGACAAACAAAGAACACCAGTTACGCAACACGACTATGAAACACAAAACTGGTTTAATATGCAAGAAACACAAAATAAACATGTAACCAACACAAATACAATATCAATAACAAGACAAAGATTTTCAGATATGATCATTAATGATACACAAAATCTAAATTCAGAAAATGACCTAGAAACTTCTATTCACAATTTAGCACCAATTACAATAAACAACTATACACAATATTTGACTAAACCCAGAAATGCTTTAATGTTAAACTACTTAACAAACTCTGAAAGAAGTATGGTTCCCTTTGAAAAAGAAGTATTAAGGGTTTTCTTTCGCAATATAACAAAGACAAAACTATATTTCATAAACCACTGAATAACTTAGAAGATGCTTCAGACCATATAAAAAAATGGTTGACACTATTAGAAAAAGAAATTTCACAATTCAAAAACAAAAACAATATTAATAACAAAGAAACTCTCTTCCTTCAACTTCACAGTGAATTATGAGATCACTTGAGAATGAAAATTATGTGGTGCTACCTACACAGTATAGATTTCTCAAAAAATTGAGGAAGAAGAAACATGGCTCAACTCATAATATACACAATTAATTTCATTCTACTGCCATACAAAAGGCCTAATAGAATAGAATTTAATTATAACCAATTCACTAGACAATGTGTGAAACACTTCAATAAATTCAAATCAACCAAATATCCATTACCCGAAGACCCTAACAACTTGCATAACAAAACAATAGCAGAACTTCCAAAAGTAAACTTTCCACTTCAAAACAACACATACTTAACAGAAGTACTACAAGTATTACACAAATGGTATGATTTTGGCTTATTGCCAATCAAATACTATTGCCCAAAAGAACCATTACCACAAAACTTCATCAACCTAAGAGATAAACTCTTATGTAAAACAAAACTGCCAATACAAACTAAAGAGCAAATGAGAGAAATATACGAATATAAACAAGAATTATGGAAATTTTATACCTTACCTACAAAACTTCTGAAAAACTATATATAGATAAAGAAAAAGCCAGAACTATCACAAGACTACAACAACGTGAAAGAAGACATCAAAAAATATCTTCCATGGAACAAAGCAACAGTTTCAGATGGTATCTCATTTTACGACATTCTAAACGCATTGAGAAAAGAATATATGATCAATGGTAAACTACCAGACTCGTATTTCTTCAACCACATTAAATTACCAGAACACCCTAAACACGTAGACATATCAGACCTCCCAAAGAATATCACTTTGCCAATTACCAGAAAAGAAGATATAAAACTCTTAACAAAAACACTGAGAAAAAAATATACATTTACAATTAATAAACTCTCTAAAGAATAGATCGATTTAGAAGCAGACAACAGACCTTCTCTTCTTACAGACATGAATACAGCTAATAGAATAGCTAATATCAATTTACCAATTAACAGAACTCAAATAATACAAACAGTCAAACAATTAAGGTTGCATTACAAGTTCGACAGACTTCCAGAAGATTGGATTTTAGCCAAATATACTTCACAAGATGAACTCCCCTCAGTAGATAAAGTAATTATTGACCTAGCAAACAAAACAAAACAAACAGTAATACTCCCAATAACAGATAAAATAAAAATTAACGAAACTGTCAAAACACTTCACCAATACTATAACTTTGCAAAACTCCCAAAAGAGTTTTTTCGTATCCAACAAGATACTAATAAATATACAATAGTTTTTTCTGAAAACCAATTTGCTTTATAAGCAAAATACAAAATACAAACAAAAAATAAACAATAATCAAAAATCTGATCACAGTCATTCACTTAACAAAAATACAAAAAATAAAAACAGAATTAAGATATTAAATCATTATATCACCAATAAATTATCACGAAAATATAAAGAATCTAATAAAGGAGGTTATGGTCCAACCTATACACTACCACAAATCTCAATAATGGACCACAATTATAACAACGATGATAATGAAAACAACAATATTTGAAATTCTGATCAAGACTTTTCTCTTACCTCTCTTTTTTCTGAAATTACAAACAACTCAATAGAAGAAAATGAAGTCAATGACTTCATTAAACAGAATCAAGAAATAGAAGAATTCATATTCAACAATCAAATCAATACACCCCCTTCCATAACTGATATATTAGATTCCAACACAGACATTTCAGAAACAAATGATAATTCTCTCACTTTGGAATCAGAACTGTCAAAAATACAAAATTCCAGCCTTCAAAAATTTATACAAATTGGAATACTAAATGTACAAGACTTAAACAATATAATGACTCAACAACAAATAATAAATTTTGTAAATAATTACCAATTTGATATATTAGGCCTAATAGAAACTTGACATTCTCCACACAACCAATTCCACATACTAAAAAGTAACCTTAACCAAAATCCTAATAACAAAGAATTCACATACTACTGGACAAAAGGTTCAGAAATACACAATCATGGAGTGGAAATTATGGTGAAAAAACAACTTAACAAACACATAACTTCAATCCAGACATTTGAAAACCATGTGATAACATTAGACATAGTATTTAAATGAAAAATTAAAGTAAAAATCATAACAGTATACTTTCTATCAGTAAGCAGACTAGCTAACTTAGTATTGCGTACAAGACTGATGGAATGGATCAAGATAATAACAAAAAGGTTTAACTCGACTGACACTAATAGAATCATAATATTAGAAGATTTTAACAGTGTAAAAGATTCAACTATAGACAGATCTGCAACATCTAAATATAGATCAAACAAAATAGAAGGTCCCTTACTCAAATATCTTACGAACAAAAACTACATAGACACATTTCGCACAATACAAAACATTAAACTAGAAACAGATACAGAAGACACAACAAACACATTACAATTCACATGGTCTCAAAATGAATCCAAATCAAGAATAGATCAAATCTAATTATCACCCAAAACAGCTGATATACTAATTAATGCAGACATTATAGACACCGAAGAAGAGATTGCAACAGACCACCACTGTACCAGAGCAATATTACTTGACACATTTTGCAAACCACTCCCTTCAAACACATATAAACAAAAAACTCAGTATAGATACAATCTTAATATGACTCAAAAAGAAAATTGAGATAAATTTGCTAAAGAACTATCTAATAAAACAATCGTAACAACAAATTCTACACATACTCAATAGCAACAAATTAAATCCAATATAATACAAAGTGCAAACAAAGTAATTAAATGAACCAAACGCAATAACAGCAGAACAGCATCACATAAAGCCTACCTATATAATCATATACCTATATACACAGATGTCATTCATATACAAAAAATATATAGAATTCTTAGAGAAATAAAAAGAAACAATAAAAATAATACTACTATAATACAATTAAGACTAAATAATCTTATTATATAACATAACAACAAATCAACGTCACCCGATCTTATTATTGACCAATTAAATATAAATAATAATACAATACCAATTAATAACAAACTACAAAGTATAAAAGAATTACTTACAATAGTCAAAAAAGCTTGCGAAATAGAAATACAAAAATACTGTAAAATTCATATAAAAACTAACATCCTAAACAGACAAACCCTTCTTACAACAAATAAAAAAGAATTGCTAAAGAAAATATTGAGGCGATATAAACCTCAAATAATTACAGAAACAGTCAAAGATCATATTGCAAATAAATTAATGCTATTAACAGACCCAACACAAATTAAAAGTCTAATATCTAAAACATTTGCCTCATGGGAAAAAAACAATTCTACTACAACCTTGTCAACGTTACCAGAATGGAAAGAAGAATATATCCCCAAATACACAAACAATAAACAAATTTTTGATGAGGTTATGTTACCATTCTCTGTTAGTGAAATTCAAAAAGTGATTATGAATATGTTCAACAAAAAAGTTCTTGGAGAATTAAATATACCATACAAATTTTGGAAACACCTAAACAACAGCTACTTAACAGAACTATGTTTACTATTTAATAAGATTCTAGATACTAAACAAATACCAAAAGACTGGAACCATAGTAATACGTTTCTTATTGTAAAGCCTAAACCATGAGAAAAAGACCTTAGAATGACACGTCCCATTGCCCTATTAGAATCAGTACGCAAAATATTCATCAAGCTGCTTTATCTAAGAATTATAAATATCTTCACTAATAACAAACTGTTATCACAACTAAACTGGGCAGGACTGCTGGGAAGCTCGACAAGCGGTCTAATCCACATTATTAACAACTGCCTAGAAGATGCAAGAGAATACAAAAAACCTATATGGATCCTTACACAAAATATCTCTAAAGCATTTGACTCAATTAATCATTCATTACTTCAACTAGCTCTCAAACATATTAATATGTCAGATAATCTAATTACATTGATAATGAACCTGTATACACAAAATATAACAAATGTAATTATCTTCTATGAAAAAACAAACAAATTTACTCAATCAACTGGCATCCCACAAGGAGATGCTCTCTCTTCACTCCTGTGACGAATATACTATGATCCACTCCTGACCCGGTTGGACTCCTGCACAGAAGGCTATAACCTATTAACCAAACATCACTTTTCAGATATAAACAATTCTAAAACTTTTACATCACACAAAAAGTCAACATCATCACCTACATGGATGACACGACCTATATAATATCTATAAAAGAAGAGTTAATAAAACTACTCTCACTGGTAGAAGAATTTTTCTCATTTATAGGAATGACCATAAATCATATAAAGTCAGAACTGCTTACAATTAATGTGACAAAACCAAAAGAACAAAAAGCATCAATAGAATTTGAAAAACAAAAGATCATAGATGTGGGAAAAACAGAAGCAATCTGACTCCTAGAAATTTATATACAACACAACAAAAACAAATCACACCAAATCAAAATAATTATGGACAAAGTTTCAGATATATGCAACACTATCCAAAGAAAACAACTAACAGATAAAGAAACTTGTTATATTATTAATCATGTAATTTTTTCAAAAATTGAATATCTAATGTAAGACTTGACAATTACAGATGGATTAAAAAATAAAATCAATTCTAAATGCTTTACAGCTCTAAAGTACAAAGCAAGATTCGTTCAAATCGCCATTAATAGCATATGTACCACAAAGCTAGGATATGAGTTATACGACACATATTATAGATATGCACAACAACATATTAATACCCTTAGCGCAAGAATTAATGATCAATCAATAATAGGAGCTATAACAAGAATCAGACTACAAGCAGTACAAAATCAATTATGGATTCCAAATTCAATCTTAGAGGCAAATATCCAAAAGAACAAATAATTTCACATTAAAACCTAACATTAGATATACTAATACTAGCAAAACAATATGGAATAGAATGGTCCATATCATCTATCTCCTCAAAAATTATCACCATCCTAACAAAAGGAAAGACGCATATCTCCTAATTTTGAAATAATAATATTAAAGAATATATCATTCCAGCTAAACAATTACGACAATACAAAATAGTATTTTTTGAACAACTCCTAGACTTTAACTATAACCTGATGAACTGGAAATACCTCCGAACCAAAATTCAAGGTGACAAGGGAATGTCACCCAAATAGTATGAACATATAAAAACACATCTCCTAATCAATCCATTATATATTCAAAACTTTCAAGGCAAAGATACAACAACACCAAATCTGACACAACTAGAAATACAACTGGAACAACTACAAAACAAAGGATAGATTGCCCTAAAAAACCATACAAATGAAATAATATTTGGTAAAATAGCAAAAACTCAGTGCAATAGTTATACATGTTTCCAAAATTGATTTTGGATTTTTGAGGTATTTCGACTTTTTGAGATTTATGCAAAATCTATTCTATATATAGAAGTAAAAAAAGTACTCAGTTATATGTATCTTTAATTAAAGAATAAATCTGGGTGGTCAAAAAATTTTGGATTTTAAGTAAAATAATTTCGTCTTCTATGAAAAACTATTTCAACTTTTTTCCCTGAAATTGCAATTTCGGGACCCCAAAATAATTTTGCGTACAAGTATAGCAATAGTAAACAAAAAAAATCTCATAATCAACAACCCAGAAAATATATTATTCATTATTTAGAACAACTAAATGACACAAACATAACTAATACAGTAAAGTCGTGTTCAGGATGCCATATGAAAGACAAAAGCATTTCAGACAAAAGAACAAAATGTCTAATTAACTATCAAAATATGGCAAATTCAACAATAGAGTATATAACGGTACAACTAACTAAAGGACAATCTCAAAACTATGCACTATCAACAAGATAATACTGAATAATAAATCCAAGAACAGAATTATTGTTCAAATTACAATATAGAGACTTTATAACAAAAAACAATACATTACAAATTGCTGAAAGGAACAATATACCAGCTCCCAAATAATAAAAGGATCACATAATATTATTGACAAAGTTTTTATTATTACAACAGAAACAAAATAAACTAAAACAAATTCGATTTGAATTAGCAAGAATAAATCCAGCTGAAATAATTTTTTACACAGATGGTTCACTTAACAACAAATACATCAGGAAATTTTTTCTAGTGATAACCTTCGAAAGTTAACGTTAACGTAAGTATTTCGCTATTTTTCGATATGT